>NW_021011511.1:1511371-1619657 GCF_003987935.1 Bombyx mandarina | reverse complement strand
ATGAAAATTATGGGGACCAAAATCGTACTAGCATGTCACACGAAATGCGTTATGCGCCTGATTGCGCATGTCACACGAAATGCGTTATCGCAGGTGACGCCGGGCTGCTGCGCCGGCAGTCCGCCACAAAGCCTCGTACTGATCGCGCGTTTCTCTCATTATTGTATTTTCATATATTTGTTAGTCGTTTGTTTTGTGTCTCGTTAATTGGAGTTTACTCCTTTAGAATCGATTTACATATATAGGCCCGGGGTATGAAAATTATGGGGACCAAAATCGTACTAGCATGTCACACGAAATGCGTTATGCGCCTGATTGGCTCCTGATTGCGTGATGCGTGCGCGCGCCAATCAAAATCGTACTAGCATGTCACACGAAATGCGTTATGCGCCTGATTGGCTCCTGATTGCGTGATGCGTGCGCGCGCCAATCAGGAGCCAACGCGCGGCCGCGTTATCGCAGGTGACGCCGGGCTGCTGCGCCGGCAGTCCGCCACAAAGCCTCGTACTGATCGCGCGTTTCTCTCATTATTGTATTTTCATATATTTGTTAGTCGTTTGTTTTGTGTCTCGTTAATTTGTTAATAATCTGTAGTGTATCGTGTTGTCGTAATATAGAACTATTTCTCGTATTGTTTCGTTTAATTTTTTATATCCAGTAAACTCCAGTCGTGCGTCGGAGCGGACACACACACTTTTTTTGTTAATAATCTGTAGTGTATCGTGTTGTCGTAATATAGAACTATTTCTCGTATTGTTTCGTTTAATTTTTTATATCCAGTAAACTCCAGTCGTGCGTCGGAGCGGACACACACACTTTTTTTTTTATTCTAGTACGTCCTAACTGAAATCTAGCTATAACCAGCTGAATAGAGTAACAGTGATCTATTTCCTGGGATTCTCTAGTCATAAATATGAAGGTCCAAGTAAAACAAACAGACAAATCTCATGTTATTTTTGTATATAAATAAACTTAAATGTCACCACATCCTTTAATAAATAAATAAATCGGAGAACAACACTAGTCGTCTATCAACGTAAAAACTAGTTTTTGATACGACAAAAATCATAAAATAAAAATAATAAAGTAGGATTAATTAAATCTAAATGGTACTAAGTACGAACCTGTATTATGACAGTAGTCTTAAGCAATCGAGCAGTGAATGAGATGACACGCATCGGTTCCGCTTCTTCAGTCAACGACTCTCACTCACGAGTTTACAAATCTCTACAACAAAAACATTCCTAACTGGACTTTGTATTCCCGATTTCGTATTTTTATGTACAAAAATAAGATACCAAAAATAGCTAATGTCATTAATAGTGTTTTAAAATATTTTTGGTGGTTTAGTTAGCTTCGGAAACTGTAATTTATTATTGATTTCTTCACTATTTAATTTATGTTATTATACATACAAACCTTCCTCTTCAATCACTCTATTAAAAAAAGCCGCATCAAAATCCGTTGCGTAGTTTTAAAGATTTAAGCATACATAGGGATATCGGGACAGAGAAAGCGACTTTGTTTTATACTATGTAGTGATACATATTATTCGTTTTGCCTTTAACATAGCATTGAGTATGCGCAGCTGATTTTAATATGTAGTTCTATTATTTTCCCATTTTTATTCTTAATTTTTTTTATTGCTTAGGTGGGTGGACGAGCTCACATCCCACCTGGTGTTAGGTGTTTACTGGAGCCCATAGTTTTTTCTATTATATTTATTATATCTATTTTTATATTAAACAAATAAATTAATAGATAAAACTATGTATTTTATTAAGGCACCTTTATTAAGGTTTTCTAAAATATTAACCTATTGTGGTTGTCTGGAAATTTAACCAAAACTTCAAGTAAAAATGTATTGTCTCTTCTGTATATATACCAACTATGTTTTTAAAATAGTTTATTATTGAAATAGTAACATAAAATCGTCCGCTAAGCTAGAGGTGGAGGAGGAGGTAGGTCGTCGGTCAGCGCTGCCCGGAACCCGTCCAAATGCCAAGGTTGTCAACTCTGACGACACAACTTTCGATCGATCGACCAATGCGCCACATTTTGCGTCCGCCCCACTTCTATCGTAAATTCTTGGTGAAACACGAATGGCCGCCATAGAAATGTTAACCACGTTGATAACATATATATTTAATAGTCTTTTCTAAGATAATTTGAGGCCGTAGATTTTTTTATTGCCCTTAGACAAGCATACGGCCTACCTGAGGCTGAGCGGTTACCGTCGCCCATGAAGTTCAGCAATGCTAGGGTTAGAGCCAAACCGCTCCCTACCGATATGAATAATACCGTTTTACAGTTTAACTTGAATAGTTGAATTTTATTTTACATGTCCTCATTATTGTCAAGGAATTTTTGTAGTAAATAAAATTATCGAACATTCTAGACAAAAAATATCTAAGCATAACAGAGCCGTCGAATCTCAAGACGAGAGCTCAAAATAGCGCATTTTAGACGTTTTCAAAGCCTTGTTATTGGTACCGCTTAGTTGGAGACCTGTGGGTCGTGCGTGCTCAGAATAAAATAATGGAATAAAGGTCATAAAATGGTCGTGAATTAGTATGTAGTTTCTATCGTTGGTCAGTCGGGCCAACGCCATTAGGTTTTTTACCAGACAAAAATATGTATACAGTAGAAATTTTCATTATTCATTTTCATAATTAATATATAGTTCTATATGTTTATTATTATTTTACCTTCGCTATTTTTGAATTGAGTTTGTAACTGTACTCTAGTATGTACACGTAATATACTAATGGTACATGTAATTTTATGTAATAATAATGGTCCATATGAAATTATAAATATTGTACCAATAAAGTGCTTTCTTTTTAACTAGCACATTAAAGTTAGTAAGTGTATTTATAATCTGCGTTTGTAAATTTAAAAGACAATAACAAAAATAGCGGTTTTTAATCTTTACTTAAAGTGTTACAAAATGAGATTGTCGTAACATTTTTGTAAACACCATAACCAAATTATCAAGTTAAGTATAAACGTGTGGAGTCTTTCTCGGCCCCATGGTCAATGAACTCGACCGATGGGCATTCGGCAGTAAGTGTTTCGCATACAAAACAAGCATTAGTGACGAGGAAATGTAGCAAACAAACAAAAATGTTAAAAGAAATTTGTCAAATTGTCTCAATTTTATTTCAATTTAATTCGATCACAATTCTGTTATTTACATTTATATTTAGCAGCTGTATCATATTTGTTCATTATAAATTAGGTATACATTTTTACTCGACACAGTTTGATTGGTGGTTAATTACAAAGTGACCACATATTAAACTTGTATAACGTTTGCACAACACTTTATGTCTAGCGTGCATGGCTTCGTGTCAGAGGCTTTCGTAAGTTTTCGTGAGATCGAACGACATTGAGTGATCTATTGTTCAACAAGGAGGCCTTTCCCATCCAACTGATATAGTATGTCTTTTATTTTTTGCGAGTCTTGTGTTAGTATTCTTATTGAATGTCAAATCAATAGTATGTAATTTCACTTAGATAAGCAGACGATCTCACGGCCTAGCTATTTTTATACGGTTATGGGAGGCTTTCTACCATCTGCCTACGTAGAGTTCTGGAATACTTTGGCCACATTGCAAGAAAAGATAACGGCAGCTTGGAGAAGCTAATGGTGACTGGCAAGGTGGACGGAAGAAGACCACGAGGTAGAGGCCCGACACGTTGGACTGACCAGATCAGCACTACTCTCGACACCACAGTTCACGATTATCTACACTCGGCGACAGATAGGAGCAAATGGCGTGGAATGATCCGCAATAAGCTCTTGTTGCAAATAGGTGGTCACAGCCTTCAGTATTGAGGAAACCGAAGCGAGAAGAAGAAGAAGAAGATGAGAGCCACCTCAAGGCTATAGTTCAAAGTTTCTATTGTATTGGAATAGTCGCTATTCTCACTTCAAATGCGAGAGAAATACGCAATACGGTGTAATACAGTAGAGCGTAGACACATATGTCCTAAAATTAATACTCAAAACTGAGGGTAGAATGCTATACCAATACGATAATACCATTGCGGACCGATAGAAAAGTAGTGATAGTAACTCAAAGAAACTGTGGATGTATTTATATTTTATTTATTTTGGTCGATAATAAAATAAGCTTGCCGTTATTTTTGATACAAGGAAAACAACGTAATTTCTCTATTACATGAAACATCTGTTACTACGGTACGTTTTCGTTTTGTTTAAATTTAGAATGATTTTAAATAATAATATGAAAAACAATGAAAATGATTTCCCTTAGCCTTAATTCTGCAAACGCTGTTGCTTAAAGTACCATTATTTGTTGTAGAGCATGGCATTCAAGAATCTGACACACGCTTATACGTTTAATAAGCATATGTCTCAATTCCCACTTAATCGTCAACCTTCACAAAACTAACGCTGAAATCGAATAAGGTCCAAGTTATACCTTACTGACTTATTGAGAAGTTTCTGTAGAATTTTGATCATAAATTCCGTCGTTAAAATGTTGTTGAATAAAAAAAAATTAGGTTTATTTTAATCTATGCACTCCCTTATCCTACTGCATAAGAAGTTATTTTCATTTTACATCCTATTTTTTATCGATCGGTCGTTAATGACGAGTACACCTTTTAAAAACAGAAAGTTTCAAGTCATCTTTTAAAACACGTGACATGATTCTCGGTGAGATTTTTATTTGTCTAGAGAAAATATATTGCTTTCGAGCAAGACTTCTTCGGACTATTTCATTGACTGGTTTAATTGTCCTTTAGTACGACTAATACCTTTTTTTTTTTTTTTAACGCTGGGGAATCCATTTACGGATACCCGGTCGTAACGGACCGGGTTATGTCGGACTCCGGCGCCTCCTGAGAGGAAGAAGGGGAGAAGAGAAGGGCCGAGGTCCTTCACCTCCCCCAATTTCTCACAGGAGACTACGCCTTGAAAAAGGCGCGCGAAGCACTTGCCCCGCAGAACGACTACCGACTAAACCCCATCGAGCTCCACCACACCGACTACACGAAACTTACGGNGTAGGTACCACCGCCCCGCCTATTTCTGCCGTGAAGCAGTAATGCGTTTCGGTTTGAAGGGTGGGGCAGCCGTTGTGACTATACTGAGACCTTAGAACTATATCTCAAGGTGTGTGGCGCATTTACGTTGTAGATGTCTATGGGCTCCAGTAACCACTTAACACCAGGTGGGCTGTGAACTCGTCCACACATCTAAGCAATAAAAAAAATAAAAAAAAAAACTCGGGCGGCAGTGTGCTGGTCGTAGGGGGAGCGCAAGGCCGAAGCGCATTGCGCGCCAGCCTGTAGGGCCGCCCCCATAGTACGACTAATACCTGGAGGTCCAGGTCGTTTTCTGTTACAATCCGAGATTATTATTTCTATCAGTAGCCGGTTACTAAAGTAATAGAAAGTTCATAGCGGATCGAGATTAAAAAAATTGCCATTTGCTCCGTACATACTTTGAGTAAAATTCGTTAACAAAAATTAACAAAGATTGGCGCGAAAATAAGAAAACACAATTAATTTTGACGTGAATATGACGGGCTCCATATTAAAAATTAGTGTGATGATTTACAGCAACAGTATTTATGGCTAAAATTTTAATGTATGCACTAACTTACTTAAATAAAATATAGCATATTTTAACGAAACAGAACTCGGAAGAGGCAGACAAGGGGAAAAGATAACAGACACATTAAGCGTGAAGCATATTCTCCCCACCATCCTAACAATACAGGTCGTTGGGCCAGTGGTTATCGGTATGGCAATCACTTGGCCTCTCGGTAAAAGACGAAATATCTGTACTATATTATCTACTGCAACTGTAGTAACTGGAAATTCGATATACCTGGAAGGCAGTGGTTTTCACGGTGTGGTTTATTTACATATTATTCGCTAATATTTGTTTTTCTTTCTCCTACCTATGCTGATAGCCCTGAGAGGCTATTTCAGCTTCTCCTTGACATGTAGGTGAGTTCACGGGGCTCAAACTGGGAGTGTTGCTAGCACTGGCCCTAGCAAGAGCAGTGCTTCACAGAATCTACCACCGCATTGGAAACGCGACCCACTGAGAAGATCCGGCGAGCAACTCAGTGGGCTGCGTCTATGGGTTCATTTACTCGTCGTGCTTGAGATACCTAAAAGCACCGTTAACGGATCGGGAGGATCCGCAGTTACGTGTTTGGGGCATATTTGTTGTGTGCGCCCCTAGCGGCAAACGAAGGGAAGCTGTTTCAACTCCATACAAATTTGAGTTAACTTTTACGCGATCGAGAAGTTAAAAAACTCGCACACTGGAGCTATTCCGTTTGATCAAACTATTTAAAAAAACCAAATTTAAAGTAAATTGTTTTACCTGGAGTTTAGCTCGAACCGCCTCAAGGCATAATGCGCTAGGCTAGATCGTGTGCATTTTAAGGTCACAGCTATATTTAAATATAGCCAAGATTAGGTTCGAATTGCGACCTCGCTAAAATGTTAGTGACTGTGTGAATGTTGCAAAGATATGTCAAAAGTTAAAGGCTCTAAAATGAGTTTAGCATTTATATACGAAGAATATTGTAGAATAAATAAATACTCGTAAATAATTATATATGATAAAATTATAATCCATCTAATAGTTTACAAAACACAATAAGGACTACAGTTCGTGATAGAAAGTAAATAACAAAATTTCTTTAAATTGTGTTATTTTTTGAGTTTATACATTTAGGCTATTGGCACGCCTACGTATTATAAATTTGTGGCTCGAAGATTTTAATCTGCCGTCCCGATATTAGTATTGCTCATCTAAACACATACATTTATCCCAAAGCTAAAAACTACTTCGATCAATGTTCATTACTTATCTTTTCATTAACCAGTCCTTCGCAAGATACAGGTATGAAACGCTGGACTTCTCAAAGCACTACTTTATTTATATTACAAACAAAGATACAATAGCTAATTTAATGCCTAAGGCGTTCCCAGTAAACCCAAGAGTGGTCGGTGCTAGTGCTGTCACGAATTGTTTTTGGTAGAGGCACTTTTGTTTTAAATAGAAAATAATAATGGGCAATTAAAAAACAACACAAAAAGCATTCATACATATGTAGATATGTACATAATATACAACACAATATTATAATAATATAAATTTACATACTTTTCAGACAACTCAAAAATTACAGATAGACATATAAGACTATGTTTTTTTTTATTGCTCTTGTAGGCAGACGAGCATATGGCACACGGTAGATGTCTATGGGCTCCAGTAACCACTTAATACCAGGTGGACTGTGAGCTCGCCTACCCATTTAAGCAATAAAAAAATAAATAAACAAAAACGGCCCATCTGATGGTGAGTGGTTACCATTGCCCATGGACTTCGCAATGCCAGACAGAACCAAGCCGCTGCCTACTGTTAAGTACTCTCCACAAACCTGAAAATATTGCAAGTCTAGTTATTCGATGTTTTCGCCAATTCTTTCTGAAGAAGTTGCCCATTATTTGAGCGTAGTAGAAGTACCATCATCCGTTGCACACCTAACTCTACGCCATTAAAAAACAGACACACCCAAGCGCAGAAACCATTTAATCTAGCGCACCGTTTAACATAAATTAAACTTATGCTGATTTGATAAATTTCGACTTTCGACTTAATTTTTTTATTTAATCGCTTTTGTGTGTGAGAAGCTATCGTAGCAAACTGGCATGTCGGCAATTAACGAGTGGACGATATAATTTCTCGTGACCAGTGCCGCAGAACCAAGATACCACTGCACAGTGGGAACGTTATACGTTAGACAAAACATAAAATTGTTTTTTGTGTTTATTTAATGTGAGTACCTACATCAAATGTTGGGCCAAGTGCATAATAGAGAGCTATGGATACATTTGGTAGAGGCTTTGGCCATTAATATAACGTTGGTGGTAAATCAGTTACACTCTAAATAAAAGGTTAATTTTGTCTGCAAATAGAAAATATTAAAATATATAGAGGGATAGGTACATAAGTAATAATGCGACAATTCTTATAAACTACGGTGCTAAATTCTCCGTAATGTAGCGGAAGTCCTATTTTATTGATATTCTCGGCTTGCGAACAATTATTTAAGTCTTACTTGATTGATTCATCATTAAATCATAAGTAGAAATATAACATTTGCTATTCAGTACGTCCATGTCAATTAACATGAAACCTTATGAATGAATGAAGTCAATACCATTAGAAAAAAATCGTGAACTGACGGACCAGATTGTTGAAAAGTTGGTAAGAGTTTGAAGAACACCCCAGAACTTGAAACGTGTTCCTTAATCAGTGCACCAGTAATTATACCACATTAATGTCACAAAACTATTTAACATTTCATGTTTACAGTTTAAAATCATTCGAGCTACATCTGTTCTATCTATGAGATAGAAGCAAGGAATGTATGCTGGCACAAATCAGTTAAAGTTATGTCACAATTCATCATCACAGCCCACAATTGTCCACTGCTGGACATAGGCCTCTCCCAATCCACACCAGTGAGCCTGGTCTCGGCTCTCTTCAACCACCTCTTGCCGGCCACCGTTCGGAGGTCATCGCACAATTTTCAGCGGCTTTTATTTTCAAAACGAAATTATCACTTTATGACAATGTTTTTATTAAATCATAACACGTATTATTACCGTAAGTACTAATATTAGCATTCATTCAAAATACCTTCATTCGTTTAAATTAATATTCACGTTTTGTCCGACTAAGAACAATAGCGAATCACTGGGCAGCGTGGTGGACGCGCATCGCCCCACAACAGTCACTATTGCGATCGCACCGTTGCCTGTCCTCATAAGCAATGAGTTATTAAACAATATTCGGACGGACAGGACATCTGTCTGTCACAAAAAAAAAATCCTCAACTTTCACCAAATTTCTTTTTAATTTTTGCGATGTCAGTGCTGTGATTGTTTGTATTATGAGTGAACAAGAACGTAGGAGTCAATACGAGAACGAGGAGACGGAGGAAGTCGTTTACATTCCAAATAACAATTACTCGATATACAGTAATGGAACTTTGCATTACTGTAGCATATACAGGTAATGAGAGTTTTCTTACGGACCTAGAGGTATCTTAGCCTCTAAGCTATGCAATTTTATTGCACAAGCGGCCGAAAAATACTCTAGTGAATCAAAAAATACATGGAATAAGCATAAATACATAAAAAGATTAATATTAATCGAAATTATGAAAAAAAATATGATTAGAAGGCAAAGTATTTCAGTTCGCGACTGGGAGAAAACGATTAAAAATGTTGATGTACATAACAACTAAGTACTTATTAGGTGTATGTGTGAACGTTATGTGTATGTTGACGCTGTCGTCATGGCTAATTAAATCGTATTCAATCAACAACTTTCTATTATGGTTTGTAACACATCATCGTCTTTACAATTAAAGAACGTGGCGATACCTAAGGCATAGGCTTAGTAATTATATTAGTGCATATACTAGGTATTTTTAATTATTAGCTCACATTTTTTTATATGACCATTTACTTATTACTATAAACGGGCAGAAAAGCTCTCGGCTCGCTTATTGTTAAGTGATTACAAGGACTTATAGATACCACGACCTAAATGATAGAGGAACCTTGAGATATGAAAACCCAATGTCGAACCACACTTCGCAGAAGTAATTTATTTGTGGAAATAAACTGTATTATGTACCTGTGAGGGTTCACAAAACGCCATATCTGTTAATTTTCTAACATTCATACTCGTACATTTCAAATTATGTTTGAAATGCGCACTTAATTAACTTTGGAAAATCATTATTTAATGTAAATTTCTTGGTAAATATTTGTTACACGAGGTTAAAGCAGTCGTCATATTGTTCTATCAACATTCAATTAGGTTACTAAAGTCATGTTACCTTTGTCTTACGTAAATCCTACTGTCACAACCAGTAGGTACGCCAAGAACGTGGCAAGTGTTGAAACACAGAACACAGTATTCGTTTTCTATCCGCATAAAGGTATATGATATTAAACACGCGAAGGTCACAGTTGCGATTTTCAGAAACGAATCGGAAGGAAGTTGTTCGTAGCTATTTGAGTTGTTCAAAGTGGGCGCGTAAGATTTCTCTACATCATCACCGAGCGTTGCGTGAAAGTTATTTTTCTCCGTCGTTGTTGACAGTTTTTTTTATTGCTTAAATGTTTGGACGAGCTCACAGCCCACCTGGTGTTAAGAGTGGTTAGTGAAGCCCATAGACATCTACGACGTAAATGCGTCATCCACCTTGAGATAAAAGTTCTAAGGTCTCAAGTATAGTTACAACGGCTGCCCCACCCTTCAAACCGAAATGCATTACTGCTTCACGACAGAAATAGGTGGGGTGGTGGTACCTACCGGCGCGGACTCACATGAGGTCTTACCACCAGTAAGCTAGGAGGAGAACCAAGGAGCAAAACGAAAAAAAACATCTTATTAAAAAAGCTATAATAAACGTCCTTGATATAGAATTAGTGTGGGAATTTTATGAGTTCGTTCTGTATTTTCACCCACAATGCAATCGTCTTTTCTGGTTTAAATGGTATGATAGCCATCAATCCACCTCAAGGTGGGTGGCGACATTCACGGGTGATGTCTATTGACTCCGATAGCTTAATCACAGAGCCGTGAGCTCATCCACCCATCTAGTTATTAGATACTTCCTTTTACTAATATCTATTATTTACCTAGCTACAATTATCTCATTGTATTACTTATTTTTATAGCACTATCTGTCAAAGCTGTTAAGACACTCGAGTTTGACTATGTATAGGTAACAATTAAACAAAACACTATATGATAGATATGCCGACTATTGTGCAATAGAGAAAGTTTAAACAATTTTCTGCATTGCTTAGATGTTATTAATTGTCCTATCTTCATAATAATATTCACATGAGGTAACGAAAATTGTCTTGGGTGTATGTAAGGAATAGGTTGTTCTGGTTGTCCTATTAATTTTCTCGTAGTTTTATTTCTAATCAAAATATTTTCTACATTTCAGTCAGCGCACAGTACAAGAAACGAAAGGATGGGACGTGTTCAGAGAATTTCCGCCGAAACAGGACAGTGTGTCCATGGAGACTCAAAAATGTTTGGAATTCACAGTGCGAATGCTAAAAGTGGTCGCATACCTGGTCACCTTCATCGTGGTCCTTGGATCAGGAGTTATCGCAAAGGGGACAATTTTGTTCATGACGTCACAAATTAGGAAAGACAAGCGATTAGAATTCTGCAATAAAAACTTAGGTAAGCCTGAGCGTTTACATTTAAAAAAAAAACAGCTGTAGATACAGGATTCAATTTTTGGATTTGGTTTTTACTTTATTTCACGGTTGGTACACTAATTACAAAGTTTCACCATTTGACTCATTACGAATGGTGACACGAACTTGACATTGTGAACGCTTCATTGCCTTAGTGACTGTTACCGTCGGCAAATATTGTGAATCGACCCCACAATATATGTAGGTATATATAATTTAACTGGTTTTTATTTTAATTTTAAACACACCGTTTCAATGAATTACACCAGTCTAATGAGATTCACTTTGTTTATTATTTCATGAACCTACGAGTATTAGAATTAATTATATTTTTGAGTCCTTTTGCCATTTATTTATTGCCTATGGATGAACGAGCTTATTATGGCTTACGGGGCGTAAACGAGCTCACCTTACAAAGTTAATGGATTTACTAAGACTAATAAGAATAATAAACTGAAAACCTGCTCCATTGGGACAAAGAACTTCGTAGATTTCATTACTTTTTCGCGAGATTTAATTAAAGTTACTTTTGCAGTTGTCATCCTTACAATTTAAAAAAAACGATGTCTCCATTTCTGATACATTGAAATATAATGTGGTTTATGTGAACGACTGAAACATTATCCGAGTTTTGATTTTATTTTTTGTTACAATGTTAGTTTCTAGAAGGCTGTTAGCCCACTGAGTTTCTCGCCGGATCTTCTCAGTGGGTCGCGTTTCCGATCCGGTGGTAGATTCTGCGAAGCACTGCTCTTGCTAGGGTCAGTGTTAGCAACTCTCCGGTTTGAGCCCCGTGAGCTCACCTACACACGTTAGGGTGAAGCTGAAATAGCCTCTCAAGGCTATCAGCATAGGTAGAAAAAAAAAAGAAAAACAAGGCTGTTGTACTTTATAAATAAATATCATTTCAGGTCGAGATAAGCAGTTTGTGGTGAGTTTACCAGACGAGGAGCGTGTTGCCTGGATGTGGGCTATCCTAGCTGCCTTTGCTATTCCGGAATTAGGAACGATGATCAGGTCTATAAGAATATGCTTCTTCAAAACATCAAAGAAGCCAAGTTTTGTACAATTTTCTGTGGTAAGTACTAAAAGTCATTGAAAAGTTGTAGAAAGTTCAACTATATTAAATGCTATATTCGAATAAAAACACTTTTACAATGCTTCGTGCAAAGAAAACAAAATAAATGAAGGTTTTTGAGAAAGTACTGGTACGTTTTAATCGTTTTGCTTATTTTTTCCAATGAGCAATAGTATTATTCAATGCTGTAGGACAGCTGTGACAGATAGCATTGAGACGTCGAACTCATAAGGGCCTCACGTGTGTTGGGTAATGAGTTCGTCTGTACAAAAATGTAGGTACTTGGTACTTCATGTGCTCAAGAGGTGTCCGTACCACTAGATATTCAATGTTTGTATTATGTTAATTGTGATGAAATGCATTCACAAGTACTCACGCCTTACATTTTTAAATGGTATGGGATTTTTTTTGTATAAGCCGTTCGCTCATTAACCGTCAACTAGTGTTCTCCATATAAGCAAAGCTTCTTGTTCGCAAACATTGTATTTATCAACTTATCAACGCCGCAGTATATATCTTTAGTTAATGATTTAATCCTTCTATTTCAGGTCTTTATCGCTGAGTCTTTACATACCATAGGAATGGGTTTATTATTCTTTAAAATCCTGCCTGAATTAGATGTAGTCAAAGGAGCTATGATAACGAACTGTCTCTGTATAATTCCCGCGGTGCTCGGTCTGCTGTCAAGAAACTCTCGAGACTCGAAACGATTTGTCAAAGTCATCGTCGATATGGCCGCTATAGTTGCGCAAGTGACCGGTTTTATAGTTTGGCCCCTGTTGGAAAACAAAGCTGTTTTGTGGTTGATCCCGATCTCTGCTTTATGTATTTCGTTAGGTTGGTGGGAAAACTATGTGACACGACAAAGTCCAATAGGTAAGATTTAACAATAATCACATTTTAAAAATTTAATGCCTGTGTATGAAAGCAAGACATTATTATCTAAGATACATAGTTTCAAGTGCAAAAATTTTAAAATTTCAGGAATAATCAAAAGCCTAGGGAGACTAAAAGAGGAATTAAATTTTACTCGCTACTTTACGTATCGATTCATCTCCGTGTGGAAGATTTTACTGTTTCTTTTCTGCAATCTATTCTTCATGTGGTTGGACGGAGATGAACCGGCAATGTTTTTCCAACTTTTCAACCCTGGATTTGGGCCACATAGCATCGTCGTTGAAGAGGTAAATCGCTTAGATCTGGTTTAGCTATAGTGAATCAATTATATTTTATTCAAACTGGCAACGTACTATTATATTAATTTCTCTTTTTAGGTTCAAATCCAACTCGGGGGAACGGTTATTCCAGATTTGGCAAACATAACCCTTACAGGAGACTCCGTCGAAATCGCGGCTGTACATAAGTCCGCCGTCTACGTCATGATGATCCAAATATTTGCAGCCTACATCTGCTACATCTTTGGGAAATTTGCTTGCAAAATTGTTATTCAAGGGTTCAGTTACGCTTTTCCGATAAATTTGGTCATACCTTTGGTTGTGAACTTTTTGATTGCTGCTTGTGGTATCAGAAATGGCGACACCTGTTTCTTCCATGGAACGATACCGGACTACCTATTCTTCGAAAGCCCTCCAGGTAACACTGTTTCTTTTGAATAACAAATATACAACTACAGCGTGTAATAACACAATAAAAATAATTTTTATTGTGTTTTCAGTGTTTACGTTGAGCGATTTCATCTCTCGACAAATGGCATGGGTTTGGTTGTTATGGCTGCTATCACAAACCTGGATCACTATTCATATTTGGACCCCCAAAGCAGAACGTTTAGCTTCCACTGAGAAATTGTTTGTGTTGCCTATGTACAATGGTCTACTCATAGACCAAAGTATGGCACTGAATAGGAAGAGAGATGACCATAAGGATGTCAAAACAGAAGTGAGCATAGATACACATTCAACTCATATAGTTAACGAAGCTTAGGAGCTTGAAGGTTTAACTTATTCGATTAAAATTTAATTTTGGAAATATTTATTTTTAGGATCTTGCCGAAATCGAAAAGGAAAAAGGTGATGAATACTATGAAACAATATCAGTACATACAGACAATACTGGATCTTCCCCAAAGACTGTGAAATCATCAGACCAGATCACGAGGATTTATGCTTGTGCTACTATGTGGCACGAGACCAAAGATGAGATGATGGAGTTCTTGAAATCTATTCTTCGTCTCGATGAAGATCAGTGTGCTCGCCGCGTCGCTCAGAAGTATCTTCGTGTAGTAGATCCTGACTATTACGAATTCGAAAGTATGAAAATTTTTTACAATTGACGTAGGTGACTAATTTTGTTTTCTTGTATTAACTAAGTCATTATGTTTGCAGCTCACATTTTCTTGGACGACGCTTTCGAAATTTCGGATCATAGCGACGACGAATCTCAAGTAAACCGGTTTGTCAAGCTTCTGGTAGACACCATCGACGAAGCTGCTTCTAATGTACATCAAACGAACATTCGTATACGTCCACCGAAGAGATATCCTGCGCCGTACGGAGGTCGACTAACATGGGTGTTACCAGGAAAGACTAAAATGATCTGTCACTTGAAGGATAAGGCAAAGATTCGACACAGGAAACGTTGGTCTCAGGTGCTGTAATCACATACATTTCTTTATTTCGAAGTTTTCAGTTTTTTTTATTGCTTAGGTGGTTGGACGAGCTCACAGCGCACTTGGTGTTAAGTGGGTACTGGAGCCCATAGCATCTACGACGTAAATGCACCACTCACCTTGAGATATAAGTTCTAAGGTCTCAAGTATAGTTACAACTGGTATACTGTACACTGGTGAATATTGAATTTTTTGAACTTCTAATTACATCGGCTTCTAATTGTTTATATCGGTATACATTTCTAATTATATACGGCCAGACGACAAGGCCACGCACAGTCGCCGTCGTCCTAAGCAGGTCCTAACGGATCAGTGTGCATAATGCGTTTTTTAACGTTCTCTATAGTGTAAAAGTTAGTAGTAAGTAAAAGTTAACCCAATTTTGTATGCAGTTGGAACAGCGCCCCTAACGGTAAAGTAGGCAAACGATCCCATTCCATACAAATATCAGCTAACTTTAACGCTATCGAGAACGTTAAACACTAAGCACACAACTCTCAGCGCTTTTCATTCTGCACTCCAAACGCCAGTCACAAGCAAGAACAAGAGCAAGAGTTGAACGTGTAACCTTACGACATATCCTGCCCCGTAACCAAATTCTCGTGCAGGAGCTGACAGCAAAACTTGTTCAAATCCCAGTCCTAACAGTTTATGTTCACTCGGTATACTAACTTTAAAATATAAACGGCGCACAAAAAATAATTAAATAAATTGTTTTTCCATGATTAGGTGATGTACATGTACTACCTTCTCGGTCATCGTCTGATGGAATTGCCTATTTCGGTTGATCGTAAAGAAGTTATGGCTGAGAATACTTACCTGCTTACACTCGATGGAGATATCGATTTCCAACCTCACGCTGTACGATTACTCATTGATTTAATGAAGAAAAACAAGAACCTCGGAGCTGCCTGCGGGCGTATTCACCCCGTTGGATCTGGTAAGTTAGGTTAAACAGGTTTCCAACGAAATTAATTAATTTTAATCTTTATTTTTTTAATCCAACCTTTCCTTACCCAAACTCGTAACCCCAAAACTTTAACAACAACCTATTTATTGCAGATCTTATTTTTCAATGTTTGTTGTACCTAATTTCACAGGACCTATGGTGTGGTATCAATTATTCGAATATGCTATCGGACATTGGCTGCAAAAAGCCACCGAACACATGATCGGCTGCGTGCTCTGTAGTCCCGGATGCTTCTCGCTGTTCAGAGGAAAGGCTCTGATGGACGACAACGTTATGAAGAAATATACTTTGAAATCTGACGAAGCCCGTCACTACGTACAATACGATCAGGGTAAATATGGGAATATCTGTAACTAAATCGTCTTCTATACTAATATTATAAAGAGGAAAGATTTGTTTGTTTGTTTGTTTCGAATAGGCTCCGAAACTACTGGACCGATTTGAAAAATTCTTTTTCCATTAGAAGCCGACATTGTCCCTGATGAACATAGGCTACTTTTTTTTATTTTTTCTTTTTTTGGTTTCATGTGTGTTTTAATATTTCCGAAACGAAGCGAGGGCGGGTCGCTAGTATGGGATAATGGTGTACCCAAAAAAGTCAATTTTGTGAGTTCAGCATAGGGTATAAGGATAACTGGTTTGTTGTTTTTAACGTAAAAGTTCCTAAGGCAAGCTTAGTGTTTAATTTTTAAGGCAGACTAGTGTAATAGAATTTTTTTTAGTTTGAATAATTTGATTCTGTATATGATTTTAACCTCTCATTGTGATTAATGTTTTACTATAAACAGGAGAAGATCGATGGCTATGCACTCTGCTACTTCAACGTGGCTATCGTGTAGAATATTCAGCTGCATCGGACGCCTACACCCATTGCCCTGAAGGTTTTAGCGAGTTCTACAATCAACGACGTAGATGGGTGCCTTCGACCATTGCTAACATTATGGACTTGCTTGTGGATTATAAACATACCATTAAAATCAATGACAATATTTCCTCACCGTACATCGCATACCAAGTAATATAAGCTTCTATGAATAAATCTGATATCAAATAAACTAATTTTTTTTAAACTACCGTTAATGTAATGTTACAGATGATGTTGATGGGCGGTACGATTCTGGGACCTGGAACTATATTTCTTATGTTGGTGGGTGCTTTTGTGGCCGCTTTTAGAATTGACAATTGGACATCCTTCGAATACAATCTATATCCTATAATGTTGTTTATGTTTGTTTGTTTCACAATGAAGTCAGAATATCAAGTGAGTATGAAAATAGTGTTTTATAGTTTTGTATTTGATATAATAAAAAAACTGAATATTATTTTATGTGACATGGTGTTTGTTACAGTTATTGGTCGCGCAAATATTATCAACGGCCTATGCTATGATAATGATGGCTGTAATTGTGGGTACAGCACTGCAATTAGGCGAGGACGGTATCGGATCCCCATCCGCTATATTCTTGATTTCACTGTCAAGTTCTTTCTTTATAGCGGCCTGTTTACATCCCCAGGAGTTCTGGTGTATCGTTCCCGGTATCATTTATCTATTATCTATACCCTCTATGTACTTGCTTTTGATTTTGTATTCTATTATAAATCTGAATGTAGTATCGTGGGGTACGCGAGAAGTGCAAACCAAGAAAACAAAGAAGGTGAGTTATATCTTGCTCTGTTTTAATTCGATGCCGTGGTGCAGAGCATAACTCTATTTGTTATTTTAGGAAATCGAGCAAGAAAAGAAAGATGCCGAAGAGGCGAAAAAGAAGGCGAAACAAAAATCCCTTCTTGGTTTCCTGCAGGGTGTCAATTCTAACGAAGAGGAAGGCTCCATAGAACTATCGTTTGCTGGTCTTTTTAAATGTTTACTGTGTACTCATCCTAAAGGAAACGAAGAAAAAGTACAGCTCATGCATATCGCTTCAACACTTGAGAAATTGGAAAAGAAAATTGAAAACGTCGAGAAGTCAGTCGTTAGAAACATAATTTTAATGGTAAAAAAGAAATATTAATTTCGAAATTATTAAAACAAATTGTGTTTCGATTTCAGGGCCGTGGATCCGCACGGTCTATCCAGAAGTCGCAAGCTATCGCTAGGCCCTCGTGGTAGCACTAACGGAGACCACCAGTTGGACGCTCTTAATGAGGACCCCGAAGAAGAAAACGATTCCGATTCCGACACCGGCACTCTATCCACTGAACCAAGGGTAAGAGCTCAGACACGATTCATAGATTTGTTGTATTTTGCAAACATTGAATAAGAAGCACGTTTAAATTTCAGGAACGACGAGATGATCTTATAAATCCATATTGGATTGAGGATCCCGGCTTGAAAAAAGGCGAAGTAGATTTCTTGAGCCCGCCCGAGGTACAATTCTGGAAAGACCTTATTGACAAGTATTTATATCCTATTGACGAAGACAAGGACGAGAAGGTAAATTAGAAAATTTTTCGAGTTACGAACATTAATAAAAAAAAAATCAATGCAACTATGCATGTTTCTGTCTCTAGTGTCTCATAGTAAACAGGACCCTAATTAATTAGGGGCCAAATTACCCTGTGTTATTTGTCTCCGATTGATTACATATTAACAAAAATAACATTAATATTTTCTTTCAGAAAAGAAGCCGACGCGTTTTACTCTGAATCTATTAATATGAATGTTTGGTACACACACTAATGCAAATTTTATTTCAGGGAAAGAAAAAAAAACCATTTATTGTATTTTTTATATTGACCTTCCCCTAATTTTAGGCACGTATTTCGAGAGACTTAAAAGAACTGAGAGATTCTTCTGTATTTTCATTCTTTATGATCAATGCTCTTTTTGTGCTCATTGTATTTTTGCTACAATTGAACAAGGACAACCTTCACATTAAATGGCCCTTCGGAGTTAAGACTAACATTACCTATGATGAGGTCTCACAAGAGGTAACGTCAAACTCCACTACACAGCGATCATCATTCAACGATGACTCGGGACCAAGACTCGCGACGCCTCTCTCAAACCTTTGAACTGCCCGAACAAGTTCCAATCCCAGTCACCCTTGAAAGTTGATTACAATGTATCATATATTTTTGTTTTATTAAATTTTACAGGCTCGCATAGCAGGCGATCTACTAGAACTTCGCAATAAATCAGTTTTCGCATTTGTTATGTTCAATGCTTTATTTATATTGATAGTATTTTTATTACAACTCAATAAAGATCAGCTTCACGTGGTCTGGCCTTTGGGAGTTAAGACAAACATTACGTACATGGAGGAAACAGGCCAGGTACAGCCGAATGTTACCACAGAATGTGTGTCACTTCACACGTCTAACGACCTTCTTCTAACCGGTCTGGTCTGTCTTTGGATGGCACAACAGCATGAAATCCCGAAGACACGGAAACCTAAATAACTTTGGCTACACTATTGGTTTCACTTTTTCTAATAATACGAAAAATTCTTTAAGTCCCACCCCTATTGTCTGAATAATTTTGATTAATAACATATTTTTCATAAAATGAATTTAAAATATATAACTATACTTATTCCTTTAAATGCAGTATTAAAACAGCAGAATTACAATAATTTTATCAGTGAATACTCACGCACGTTTATCCAATATTATAGACTATATCTAGATACACCCAAGAGTCAAAATTAACGACTGTACTGTTTATTAAGGTGGCGGTGTCTTTTCTATTAAATGAGGTGACAGGTTCACTGGTGTTTTATGTACAATAACTACACACATCCCTGAAAAATGGTGGATTGTTTAATTTGACTGCGATTTATGTGTTCAGGTTGTGTTTGATGTTGTTGTAAATCTTTGAAATCCTTTTCTTGTGAATGATAATTACGTGGAAACACTAGATCACGTATACTTACTCACTATCATCATGATGTTAGTGTACACGTACAATGTCTTGAATTTTTGTATTTAATCCAGCACTTGCACGTCACGTAATAACTATTATTGTTTCTTAATAATATGGTATAAGAAACGAACTGATTATTTTGAACTTTGAACTTTATTATTAAGGAACAATACGAATCATTGGCATTTTTAAACATTCTAAATTTATCTACTTTTATGTGATTGCAAGTTTTAACATAATAAAAAAAAACGTGGATTAACATTTATTTTGCAATTTCAGCTTCTCATCTCGAAGGAATACTTGCAATTAGAGCCTATCGGTCTGGTATTTGTGTTCTTCTTTGCCTTGATTTTGGTCATACAATTTTCGGCCATGTTGTTCCATCGATTCGGAACTATTTCGCATATTCTATCATCGACGGATCTCAACTGGTTCTGTTCAAAGAAAGTACGTACAGAGCTGGAAGTTTATTATAGTAAACGAAATTACTTAAATCGGCTCTTTAATTAAATTTTCTATATTTTTTTGCAGTCGGAAGATTTGTCACAGGATGCGCTTTTGGATAAGAATGCAATAGCAATAGTGAAAGACCTTCAGAAATTAAACGGTCTGGACGATGATTATGATAACGATTCAGGATCTGGACCACACAACGTCGGCCGAAGGAAGACAATACACAATTTAGAGAAAGCTAGACAGAAGAAACGTAACATAGGAACACTAGATGTGGCTTTCAAGAAACGATTCTTCAATATGAATGCTAATGATGGTCCGGGTAAGATAAAGCGAAGTATTTGTCACCGGCTGAGTGATTGCCATTGATAAGCTATTGTCAATAACATTCTTAAACTAAATTTGGGCGAATCATAAGTGCGATTTTGTTGACAAATTGGTTTAATTCTTGTTCAGTGTCCTTACATTGTCGTTCCCTGACCACGTTCACGAATAATTAAGAAGCAAATGGTCTTTCGTTTCATGAGAGTAAATACTACCGACGTCCATTCTTTTGGGTATCCAACACCATCAACACCACGAAGAACTTTCATTTTCTTGGCAGAAAGAAAAAATCTTTTGGGTATCCGACACCATCAACATCACGTAGAACTTTCATTTCCTTGGCAGTTTATAAGAACACATCTCCAATAATCATCCTGCTTATGTCGCATTTCTCATTTATAAGAATTGTGACCGCCACATTCTAGAAGTATCTTTCTTGTAATGTTGCGCCACCGTGCACCGTCCTGGGTGATATGAAACTCATCCCATAGTAATGTCTATTATAATATTAAGTGATCATAATTATAATAGGCACTCAAGGGCTTTTTATGATTTTTTTCAGGTACCCCAGTTTTAAATCGTAAAATGACCTTGAGAAGGGAGACATTGAAAGCTTTAGAGACCCGTCGTAACTCTGTAATGGCAGAAAGAAGGAAGTCGCAAATGCAGACACTTGGCGCTAATAATGAATACGGTGTTACTGGAATGGTATGAAATAGTTAAGATGCTGTTTTTATTGCTGAAGATGGGCAGAGGGTCCGCCTACTGTCGTGGTAAATAGTTAAAGTTGTTTGAAGTCGTCGTGGCCTGAAGAATAAGACGTCCAGTGCATTCGTATCTTGCGATGCAACGGTGTTCGAATCCCAGGCCGATACCAATTTTTGTACTGAGTTACGTACTCAACAAATGTTCACGATTGACTTACACAATGAAGGAACAACATCGTGTAATAAAAATGAAACCCGCACTTACTCACTTAACATCAGATGGACCGTGAGATCGTCCACCTAAGCTTAAAAAAAAACAGCCCATCAACATCACGTATGCGTCAGATATGAGGTATTAACACTTCGACATTACCACACAACTGCACGGGATCACATGTTTGCTTCACAGCAGAAATAGGCAGAATGGTGAAACCCATCCCTGCCGCAAATATCTCCATCAGTATTTAGTATATTATTTAAACAATATTATATTTTTAATTCTTTTATTATTTAGTTTTATGATTTATATTGTTATTAAGTTTTTCCGTAACCATGGTATTCTAATGATTGTACTATTTTCAGCTCAATAATAACGTTGGACCTCGTCATAGAGCATCGAATGCTAATATTTCAGTGAAGGATGTATTCTCGGAGCCCAACGGAGGACAGATCAACAGGGCCTACGAAGCCTCACTCGGGGACGACGATGACTCAAATTCCATGCGACTTCAGCCAAGACAAAACCAAGTTTCATTCCAAGGGAGGTTTTAACTAAGAGTTGCCAAAACAATCGTCCCAAGTGACTTATTCTTATGTTAAAAAAGGATAGGAGTTATGAGATTACAATTAAAAATAACTGCTTGTGATATTTTAAAAATCTTTTTGAATTTACTAGTGTGACTGGAGTAAAAAGGAGTCACTGAAAACTATTTTAGAATTAATAGCTTTATTTTAATTAAGAATTTATTTAGCTCTTTTAATTTACACTGCCAACTTATTTTACGTTTTTTTTTTATTCCATTATAATCTCAGTAGAAGTCAAGAAAACCATTTTTTTTACCAATTATAGACTTCCAATTTTGTTAATAAATGAGATTAAATATAAATGAAATTCTTTTATTTTAACTTCTAAGTTCTTTTGGATATTGCAATCGCAATTGAATGAATTGAAGACCAAATTTAGTCTCAAATTCGAAAAATATATATTTTCCTAAAACCAGTAATTTTAGTTAAAATGTGCCTTTGTTGTAACTACATTTATATATTTGAATGATTAAATAGCTTTCGATTAAGAGCAGGCTTTGAAGTATGCAACAGAGAACCGTCTGCTTTGTGTGCATGTATGTAGTAAATTTTTTATCCAAGTTTCATTATCTTTTGACAAATAAAGCTCTTATTTGGATTGGTGTTTTATTTTTCTGTATTATTATTTGGGTTTCGGCTAAAATTTATAGATCTATTATTTAATACAATATTTTCCTAAAAAAGATAGCATAGATATCTGATCTATGATACATTATTATTAATACCAATTACAATTCAAAATGTTCATAATGAAAAAGTTTATGGATATTTAGAAACACACCACCAACTTGCAAAAGACCACCTACAAAACAGGTATTGCAATTTATATAACATCCTCTGTTCAGTCTGTTAAAACACCTTTAGATCATCTTTTATCTGCACAAAGAACTTATTGCAGTTCTTGAAGTAATTTGATGACCCAAATATTATTTAGTATCATTGACTATCATGGCTAAAGCCACATTCCCTTTGAGGGTTGAAAGTTAAGGTTAAGCCTCTACAGGCTGCGTTGCTTACTTCAAAGCCAGCTTTGGGATTTTAATTAAGATCTAATCTAGAAACTGATTTATTTTCGAAACTTACTTAATTTTCTAAGAATGACACAAATTCTGTTAGTTTGAAAAGTTGATCTTCACTAGAAGTATGCAATGGGGCTGGTTGTGCTGGGGGTAAGGGATTCACTGTCATGCCATCATCATGTAGAGTCCACCTGCGATCTTGACAGACTTGTAATGTGGCTTCCCTGCTGAGGCCAATCATTGAGATCAGTTTATCTATTTTTATGGAACTGTACGACCTTCCGATAAGGTTTAGAGTCCTTTCTCGAACATTTTCTGTAAAGATGAATAAAAATATGATTGTATATTTTTTATTTAGATTACTTCATCAGTTTGCTTCAAGACAGAAATAGAATGGATGGTGGTAAATTTTAAGCCCAAAAACAAGTAAATACTGACTGGTGATTAAACTATGTTAATATAATACTCATTTAACATTGCTGGACATTCTTTCACATGAAAACTTTTTTAACATTTTAGGGGAAAATTTCCTAAAAATCATTCTTTTCAGGAATTTTTCAGGTCCTAAAGCAGCAAAACTAAAAACTATTTATTGTTTTTTTTGTTGTTGTGTAGTTATGATTTTGGAACTCAGTACAGTTTAACTAACATTTTTTTGTTTATTACAATATATGAAAACCCTATCAAATTAAGTATATTTATTTTGTACATTACGCTAATTTTGGTTTTAATGGTTTTGATGACTTCATGTTGCTCCCTGTGATATACACATAAAGATTACATTGTGTATGCTAACTATACTGATGAATAAACATGACACACAAGTTCTGAGTCTCAATAGTATTGTGGATTTGCTGCCTTACTTACCTCTTAGTCTCGAACACATGATTCATTTGTCATAGAAATGGGCATGATGGTGATACTTACAAAAGAGAGATGACAGTATGTCCTACGATAAAACTTAGTTTAGACTTCTAAAGAAAAACTATAACGTTATGGTGACATTTGATGACAATGATGAATCTCTCACTCTTTGTTTATGTATCATAGTAGTATGAAGAAGTGTTTAGTACAATGGTATTTTGAAGTTTAGAATCATATAATTTTCATAGTATTGTCCGATTAATTTTATTTACACTAATACCTAATTTGACACGTCATATTTCAAAATTTCAATATTAATACTTATTTACTTCTTTGGTTTAATGTTATTTATAATTTACATTTTATCTTGTAAGGTTGAAACTACTTTACCAAGATTTTTACTTGGTATTATGGCAGATTTTTAACATATTTTTATCCACATATGACAAGTGGCACACAAATAATACTAACAATCGTTTTATAGAGTAGCAAGCAAATCAATTGATTAGAAAAAAAATCTGTAATTTCTATTAATGTATGAGTTATTCATAGTAAATGTGGTTACCTTCCAAAGCTCTTATAATGTTGGAAACTGGTTCTGTCCAGGAGTAAGCTGCTAATGCCTCATATGTACCAGGTAAATCTTTTTTCCACAGTTTCTGTCCAATAGCCCATATTGCAACTATTTCAGGGGAGCTACTCATTACATTTTGTGGTATTCTCTTCCATAAAAATTTTGCATTACACCTGCAATTTAAAGTAACATACTCAATTTAGTGTGGGTAATATTGTATATGAATCTATATACTCTACTATCGACCACTAGCTTTACCATCATCTCTGTTACCAATACTAATCAACCAATTGCCTATTACCAATTGGCTACTAGCTATCATCAGTTTTTATTTAGTGGAGTTTACTACTTTGTTAGTAGCTATATACTAACATCTCCATATCCTTATAAATTATAAAATATCTTAGATACTAAGGCACTACCCCTTCTTGAGTGGCCACCTCAACGACAACAGGTCCATAGTGTTAATAGAATAAATTAAACTACTTTTGATTACTAATCTAACTAACTTTGTAAACAATGAGCATGAAAACTGAAGTATTTGAAACATTGGAAATAATAATAATAAACACAATATGAAACAATTCACTTAATCATAATCACATAAATACTTTGTCATTATGACAAGATTTTGTTATATAAATATTTTATTAGGAAGCAAACAAAATATATTGATTGGTACTTAACAGGCCAAGAAACAAGATATAGTAAACTTTCACACTAGACTTCCCTGAGACCTTTAAAAGCTTTTTAAGTGTACTACTAAATAATTTGGTATTTGGTATTGGTAAATTGGTATTAACTTTGTACAGCGTATTCTTTGTAGGTGATAAAAATATTATTTTTAAAAAATAAATGTAATTTTCCGTCAAAATAAGAATATTATGATAAGAAATAAAGTGAATGTTGCTTTAAATTACTCACAGATCATTTTGATACAAATAAATAGCTAATAGCTGAGCGTAAGTCGAGGGACTGGCTATTCCATTTGGTGTCTGCAATGGAATAATTTGGATTAAAATTGTTGTAGTAAAAACGGGATAAGCTTTTCTATTGAAATACTTGTTACCTCAAGTTCTTGCCTTTCCAAATCAGCACAAAGTTTATCGAAATTCGTAATCATTTTGTCACTATTACTATCATGCAACACTAGAATTAATACGAATTGATATTTTAATAAAGCACCAGCTAAGAAGTCCTAATAGAAAATTGTTAAAAATTGTAAACTTCTTGTTGCCACTCTAGAAGTAGAACATGATAAACATTAACCACAGAGGCTAATAATAAAATTAGAGATACAATACTATTCAATAACCTCACAAATTCCAAAAAACCAAGAGTTACCAAAAATACAAACAAAAGTTTGTGGGGCCATAGTTTCAAGCTTGTCTTTAACTAATCTACGTTTATAACATTGAAGATTGAAAAAAGTTATATTCATTAAATGGAAGTGAATACACGACAAATATATTTATTAAATAAGTATTAATTTATCAGTCTATACTTATTATTAAATTAAAAAGCGGTCTTTTAATATTTGCGTAAGATATTTGTGCATCTTAAGTGATGATAAGTGTGAGAAAATTAAACAGTCACTGGATGTGACTTCTTGGGCTCTTGCCCAAACACCAGTGACGACTCACTAAAATTCTAAGATTTGGATGAAGAGGATAGAGGAGATCTTAGATTTTTAATTATATTACAAATAGGAGGAGATTATTTTATTTCATCTCCTCTCATATTGTATTAAGTTATTTTATTGACTATTCAACTCATTACCATCAGTAATGGTTACAATTTCAAATAAATGAACTTTATTTCCGTCTAATGTATTTTTCTTGTTCCAAAGTATGTATGCATTTAAATTTTAATTATTGAATTGATTTTAATGATTGATTGTCTGATGTATTTTAAATAAACTCGATACTTTTGGAATAGGATCGTAGAAAGCCAATTGCCATACTGAAAAATTATTTAGAAGAGCTCTAGTTTTTCACACGCCATTTTAAAAGAATCTGTCAAGTGTCAACTTGGCAGATATGGTTTTGCTTTTCTAAAACAGGAAAAATGAAAGAAACAGAAATGATATCATACAGTCTATTTTATCCAATTGCAACTGTTTGTTGTACTATGAAAAGTAATAAACAGGTGTTAAACAGTTTATACGAGTAAGACCCATTAATAGATGGTTTAACCTGAAAAAATACTAAATTAACAGTTACTTTACAATTCACCTCCCGCGTTCTCTATTGGAAGACTAGCCATAAATACGTTTACAATAAATATATATATTTGAACCAATTTTCGCATGTCAACGTAAATTTTTTCTTTGATGAATGGGAACAAAGTAGTGAAGAAAAGAATCCAAATACATTCTCTCCGAAAGCAAAAAAATATATCTAGAGAAATGAAACGAATCAGCTTCCAGAAGCATGTTGCTTAATTAAAAATATGACAAATTTTGAATCTTAAAATAATGGAAGTAAATTAAAAACAACTTTCGGAATACACAAAGGGCGTGACCGAATAAAAATCGATGAGAAAAATTATAAAATTTTATTAAGGACTAGCGGCCTGCTCCGGCTCCGCTCTGGTCTTTAACAAAAATTTCAACGATATTTAACGTTGTTTTATTTTTTTAAATAAAATAACAGTTATTACGGCATAACTAACTAGTCAGGTCATAAGTATTGTCACACAGTAAAAACTTTTCTTTTAGAATGCTGGCCACAAAAAAGTTTATTGAATTCGAATTTCAAATTGTTCATGAAAATAAAAATGTATACTTTTAGAATTTTACTCATTTTTAAATATGGAGTGGAGGTTAAAGAAGACCGTGTTGCAGTTATTGCGTTGCATCGTTGCGGTTACGCGCCAATTCAAATTTTTTACATACTGAAAAATTTGAATATAACCAAAAGATTCGTTTATCGTACCATCAAACGATATTATGAAGACTCTAGTGTAGATGACAGGTCAAGAAGTGGTCGCCCTCGGTCTGTTAGGACTCCAGCAGTGATAAAAGCTGTGAAGGCGCGAATTCAAAGAAATCCCAAACGTAAGCAGAAACTGTTGGCCCTTCAGATGGGGTTAAGCAGAACCACGGTGAAAAGGGTGTTAAATGAAGACTTAGGGCTTCGGGCATATCGAAGAAAAACATGACATCGTTTGAATGCTCGTCTAATGGACCTGAGACTGAAGAGATGCCGCGCTTTGTTGAAGCGGTACGCGGGAAAAAAATATCGGGAAATTCTTTTTTCGGATGAAAAATTTTTTACCGTAGAAGAGAGCTACAACAAACAAAATGATAAGGTGTACGCACACAGTAGTGAAGAAGCGAGCAACCGTATTCCGCGTGTCCAACGAGGTCATTTTCCATCCTCGCTCATGGTATGGTTGGGAGTTTCTTATTGGGGCTTAACAGAGGTACATTTTTGTGAGAAAGGTGTAAAAACGAATGCAGTTGTGTATCAAAATACAGTCCTGACGAACCTTGTGGAACCTGTTTCTCATACCATGTTCAATAACAGGCACTGGGTATTCCAACAAGATTCGGCGCCAGCTCATAGAGCGAAGAGCACACAAGACTGGCTGGCGGCGCGTGAAATCGACTTCATCCGGCACGAAGACTGGCCCTCCTCCAGTCCAGATTTGAATCCGTTAGATTACAAGATATGGCAACACTTGGAGGAAAAGGCGTGCTCAAAGCCTCATCCCAATTTGGAGTCACTCAAGACATCCTTGATTAAGGCAGCCGCCGATATTGACATGGACCTCGTTCGTGCTGCGATAGACGACTGGCCGCGCAGATTGAAGCCTGTATTCAAAATCACGGAGGTCATTTTGAATAAACTTTAGTGTCATAAGAATCTATGTTTTGTTAAGTTCATTTTGGTATATGAATGGTTACATAATGAATAAACTTGTTTCAATTATTTTACATTAAACATGTGACAGAATTTATGACCTGACTAGGTATAATAGTTAGTCATATGCTATCGCGACACTTTTTGTAAATAATAATGTGCTCTACAAAGTCGTAGTACATTATTTTATTCTATTAACAATAGTTTTCGCAGGGCACGCGGTGTAAATATAAATATTTTAGGTATTTTTTTTACACCTTTGGTTACATTATTGGGTTTTTAGTCAGGACCCTTATTTTTTTCAAAAAATGTCTATGTCACTCAGAAATAGTGTAGCTTCCAAACAGTGGAAGAATTTTTGAAATCGGTTCAGTAGTTTCGGAGCCTATTCAATACAAACAAACAAACAAACAAATCTTTCCTCTTTATAATATTAGTATATAGAAGTATAGACAATTAATTACCAAGCTTAAACTTAGAGCTCTACAGAACCTGCTCAATTTGTCAATAGGGAAGATTATCGGAATTATCTGGTTTCAGTGATGATTTCGTGGAATGCTAGCTATTGAGGAGGGTATGAGCTAGATTTTTGGAAAAAAGTATTAGCCCTTGATTTAGGTGTATCTAGATATTATTATGATTCTTGAGAAGATGAACCATATCTATGTTCTATAAACATTCTTTCTTTCAGCAAGGGTCAGTAACGATATGTGACAACATATCGTAATCCCTTTAAGCGTGGCTGGAAAGCTTTCTCACTTTATCAGAGCAGAAGATTGGTTTATTTTGCTTTTTTAATTATTGCTTTATTAATTCCACAAGGAAAGTGCGTGAATTAATTATCATTATTAGTTTTGCTACTATCCGATGTTTCAACTTAACATAGTTTAAAATGTACGGTGATTCGTTTAAGTCGTTAGCACGTTTGCCATTGATGGCCGATGCCAATAGGTTAGTAGCTCTGTTTATTACAAAGCAAAATTCAGGTCTCATGTTTTATATCACGTTTTTCTTTTTTGAAGCCGATATTAGGTCGGCAGTTTTCTCGGTTCTATTAAAAGTGTCCATTGATAAACTGAATAATCATTGCGAGCACCGAACTATTTCGAGTTCAACGTTCAGTTAAGATTATGCAACCTCAATTTTTCTAATCGAATTATACGGCTATTGATCAAGGGTTTGGGCGGTCTTGCTAGTCGACTTGTCGATCCATTTCACTATGGCTTGCGTCACTGAGTGTGACCAATGAAAGAAGTTTAAAAACACATCACCACCGTGGAGCCATTTTTTAATTTTTTTCTCACAATAGATTCTGCGATGTATAAAGTAAACATAGAATAAAAGTTCCAGTCCTAAAAGACATGAAGAGGCGGTTCACGAAACCAAAATGTGAATAAATTATTTCCATAACACGAACAGTGTGTTTAGTGTGAGTTTTTTAACGTTCTCGATAGCGTAAAAGTTAAGTCAAATTTATATGGAGGTGGAACGTTTGCCTATATAGTTTGTACTGTTGCATACAAATTTTAGGTAACTTTTACGCTATCGAGAACGTTAAAAACTCGCACTAAGCACACAGAAAACAGTACCTATTCGTTTAATAAGTAAAGCATCGTCATTTTAGTAAATTCAGATTTTACTATCCCCGCTATGTAATAGGTAGCTTCTTAGAAAAGCTTCACAGGGCACTTAAAATATGTCATTTAGTTTGTTACAATTTGTACCTACTTATTCTATATTTTAACACTTATTCTACATTTTATCTTAGAATCAACTCATCTCTTAAATATTAAGTGTACAGTGAAGTTTCCTCATACCATAAGTTGATTTATGTAGGCTATATAAATTGACATCAAAATTGAAATAATCAGGAAATTTGTGACAATTTTAAATTCTGGGATCCCACAATATGTCGATAATAATAATATAGTAGGCTCAACCGGAGGTGATGGACTGGGTCGCTGAGTCACTTTTCAATATTGTCGCTCATACCTAATGCTAATTTTCTCGTTATGCTTGTATCAATTTGCATTTTAATGAGTTTTCTTGCACGGAGGAATAATACTTTACTTACAATAAATTGTTTTCATTTTGTCACTATGTCAAACAATTTTTTATTCATTCCGAGAAATGTTTATTTACTTTGAGTTTGTATTTTCTAAATTATAAAAAAATATTACCAATTCGGTGTGACCACAGTTTTAAGTGGCTAATTTTAAGACTGAATTAATTGTCACGTTTAAGCTTGTTTTTCAAATTGGCAAATTCCTCTACACGTTTCGTCCTTTTTAATATTTCGTAAGTAATTATTGATAAGTGTTGAAATTAATTAATACTTCTGCTTTGCTTGCCTAGACGAGATAATTAATTTTATTGAAAATAAATGGTCATTTAATGGATTATTGCCACTTATCGGTGGCAAACCTATTAAGTACAATTTAATTAAAGAAGGCACGTACAATATTTGCATCATAAATTAATTAATTAATGTTCGTCACAAACTCTGTGTAAAGCTAAATCATTTTATAATTTGCTTTAAAACATATCGCATTCAAACGCAACTAATGTCCTATACTTCCCAATAGTTACTGAATAGCGAAGGAGCATGGCAATTGACCCCATTCATGGAGGGAATAATTATTTTGCGCAAGGTGCTTCGAGCAAGGAGCGTTCGTCACTTTCACTATTTGTCGGTTTGTCCAATGAAACATGTCACGCTCTGCTAGTAACCAATGGGTAGGCTTCCAGCCCCGCCTTGCAGCAGAGGCGTGTTGCGGTCCCAGCCCAGGTGGCCACGACAATGCCGTGCACTTCAATTTGCGATCTTATGATGGACAACGTCCTTCGTGTTAGGACGACGCAATTGAACATTAAAATCTTTAGCGTTTGATTTATTCGCTTTTCACGGCTGGGCGCTGATTAAACAAGACTGAATGTCTGCGAAATTTATCGTGATATTTTATGTTACAATTTACGCTTCGCTAGACCCGAAACAATACCTACTTCTGTTTATCGAAAATTATATTCTGTAATCCGTACACAGAATGTTTAAATTGGCCTTGTCATATTGAATTGCTTTATATTAACCAAATTATTAATAGGTAAGATACCCGGTGTATCTAGTGCTGCGAATGATGCCTGGGTTCAAATTCGGCACGCAAATAGCAATTTTTCCAAGTAGGTACGTGCATAGCTAAAACACGTGTCTGCCAAGACCTTCTTCGACGAAGGAATGTTATCTATACTAATATTATAAAGAGGAAAGATTTGTTTGTTTGTTTGTTTCGAATAGGCTCCGAAACTACTGGACCGATTTGAAAAATTCTTTTTCCATTAGAAGCCGACATTGTCCCTGGTGAACATAGGCTACTTTTTTTTAATTTATTTTTATTTTATTTTTTTTGGTTTCATGTGTGTTTTAATGTTTCCGAAGCGAAGCGAGGGCGGGTCGCTAGTCGTGTAATAAAAGTGAAGCACGCAAAATTTCTAAATTTGCAAAGTCACTGGTGGAATGGTATTTTTAGCATGCATAGGTATCACCCTCTTGCGGTCGGCACCTTAAAATAGAGGTGCGTTTTGGTTTGAATGGTGGCCTTCATAACGGATAACGACATTCTCGTTATGATGTTAATGATGTCCGATAATCACCTAGCATCAATTATGCAAAAAGCTCGTTTGCCGATCGTGACCGATTAATGTGAAGACGTTAAGTTTTTTACGTCATGAGCATTAATCCTTTGAAGTCGAGAGTATCACACTGAGCTCTCTGGCGAAGTAAACGATCTGCCACACCGCGAAACGGGCAACTTCAAACTTGTACACATGCGTAAAAAAATATAAATGTGGTGTCGTGGGACACCAGGTAGGAACGAAGTTCCTTCAGCTAATGTAGAATCGACACAATTTGCAAAAAAAAAAATCGTGCTCAATTTTATGTTGGTTTTCTTGATTTTTCTCTTAAATTTTGCTGATTAGTTTTTATTTAAGTACAGGAAAGTATTTAGGAAATGCAGTATTTTAGGAAATAATAAATTACGTAAAATAAAAATAAAAGCGTAATTCAAATTATCAATTAAAATAACAAAATATGTCTCTTTATTTTTTTTGTTTGACAACATAAAATTACATAGAAATAGAAATAATTACAAAATAGAGAGAGAAATGATGAGAGAACGAAAAGAAAGAGGGAGAAAGAGAAAGGTATTATACACTACTCGCTTGTGTATACGACTGTCGCGCCTGCGCACGTCTCATTTCACGGTTTTATTCCACGCACTTTTTTCCACGGATTTTTTCTTACGGTTTTACTATCACATTTTTTTCAGTTAGGTCGCGCAGCAAAATCCCTATCGCCTCCAAGCCTGCCGTAAGGAACTTCGTTCCAATAAAAAATGTCACCAATACCCACCTACATCACATTTTTCTATTCTTTATTTTTTTTAACATCTCACAAAAAATTCTAAGCTAATTTCGATAAAATTTGCTATAAGCCTAAAGACAATTGAAGCTGGTACATACGTACAAGATGTATATGATGTTCTGAGTAAAAGAAGTCGCGTGGCTAATATTTCTAGCTGCTGACTTTGTTTTACAACCTACATGAAATTAGTATCTATATGCTTTAAGCTAATGAACGTTGTTTTCCGTTTATTGGCGTTTCGTTTTTTTGCGTCTATTTATATATCTTACCACCAAAGTAAGAGTCAGATAGAGTAGGTACAGCCACTAACGTAATAATAATAATAATAATATCTATAAGCTACTTACATCCATTTTGAGAATCAAAATTCAAAATCACATTTTTAATAATAACATTTTATCACCTAATCAGAATGGATGTAAGGCAGAGTCTCGAGGTACAAAAGATTTGCTACTCATTGACATGACCATTACTCAACAAGTTCGGCGGAGTAAGAGGAACGTTCATATGGCTTGGATTGATTATAAGAAAGCGTATGACTCTGTGCCTCATACATGGCTAATGAGAGTTTTAGAGCTATATAAAATAAATCCCATACTAAGCTCCTTTCTTAGCTCATGCATGGGTCAATGGTCTACGTTTCTTAGTCAACCAGGTCAGATGACTTCTTCTGCTGCCCCGAATTTAATAAGGATTAAGCGGGGTATCTTTAAGGGCGACAGTCTGAGTCCTTTGTGGTTTTGTTTGGCGCTTAATCCTTTAAGTACATTACTTAAAGATTCAACGATAGGCTACCGACTTCGCAGAGGAGCTGAGGCTATATCACATCTCTTGTTCATGGATGATCTCAAATTATTTGCTTCCAAAAAACCAGACTTAATGAGTTTACTTAAAATAACCGACAATTTTAGTAAAGCCATTGGGATGGAATTTGGTGTTGATAAATGTGCGTTCATAGATGTACAGAGAGGTAAAGTTGTAAGCTCAGATTGCTTACTACTTAACCATAGTGTGGTCCTCAAGTCTCTTTGTGAATCGGAAACTTACAAGTACCTTGGTATGTTTGAAGTGCTGAATATTGTTGACGCAGATATGAAACAATCGTTTAGAGATCGGTTTTTTGGTCGTCTTATAAAGGTCTTAAAAAGCCATTTATCAGGCGGAAACAAAATCCGAGCGTTTAATGGTTGGGTCATGCCTATGTTAACATATTCCTTTGGCATACTAAGGTGGACGCAATCAGAGCTGGACGTACTGGACAGAAAAGTCAGGCGATTGTTAACGGCATACAGAATGCATCATCCACGTTCGTCTGTAATGAGGTTGTATATTCCTCGGAAATGTGGGGGTCGTGGTATTTTGAATGCCAAGGATCTACATAACCGAGAGATATACAACCTTAGGGAATATTTCCTTAAGATGAACGTGAATATGTATCGGGATGTCGTTGCAGTCGATAAGGGGCTAACTCCGCTATCCTTAGCTAACGGGAATTGGAAGAGGCTGAAGGTAGAGAGTATTTCAGATCGCATAACCGTATGGAGGAGCAAGGAGTTACACGGTAGGTTCTACCGGGCTCTCACAGGGCCTGATGTAGACCAATTAGCTTCCGTGGCCTGGTTACGATTCAGTAACCTCTTTGGGGAAACTGAAGGTTTTATCTTTGCAATTATGGACGAAGTTATCATGACGAACAACTACCGGAAATATATACTAAAGGATGGGACGGTCGACATTTGTCGGGCATGCCACCGTCCGGGAGAGTCTATTAGACATATTGTTTCTGGCTGTTCTCGGTTTGCTAACGGCGAGTACTTGCATAGACATAACCAAGTGGCTAGGATTATCCATCAACAACTTGCTCTGAAATATGGTTTTCTTGATTCTGCTGTACCTTATTACCAATACCAACCTCAACCAGTTCTTGATAATGGTCATGTTACGCTCTACTGGGACCGATCTATTATCACGGATAGGTATATTGTTGCCAATAAACCTGATATTGTGATAATAGATCGATCTGCGCGTCGAGCAGTGTTGGTTGATGTCACCATTCCTCATGACGAGAACCTCGTGAAGGCAGAAAAGGACAAATTAATAAAATATTTAGACCTGGCCCACGAGACTACCGCCATGTGGCATGTTGATTCAACCATCATTGTTCCAATAGTTGTATCGGTACACGGCTTGATAGCGAAAAGTTTCGATCAACATCTTAAGAAACTTTCGTTATCCAGCTGGGTTAAGGGCCTAATACAGAAAGCAGTTATCCTCGATACTGCACGCATTGTGAGGAGGTTTCTCACTCTGGAGTCCTAACCACTGGTGGCTTGTGTCGTAGACACCGCCATCAGCGGCAATCTATTTTTATATAGTGTTTTTTAAAAATTGTATTTTTAATATCTTTTTTAAAAAATATTATGTAATTAATAAGATTTTAAATAAATATAAATAAATAATAATAAATAACTGAGAACAAATCACGCATGATCATCGGGTCACAAATTAGATTTCCCTGTGTTATGGGACCAGAGACGGACATACATACTTATATTCGTTTAAATCTTTACATATATAGATAATAAACACCCAGACAAAGAGCAAACAAACCTGTTCATCACATGAATGTTTACCCGTTGTGGGAATCGAATTGCTGGTCTCAGCAAGTTCTCTTAGGGTGATCACCGTGAGCTGATCTATCAGCACGCGCGTAGCAGAAAAAGGCCTTCAAGCTACCAATGAGGGGGTAGAATTTTTTTTAGTAAATCCATAAGCTCAATAACAAACTGCATCTATCTCATTTTACAACAACATTCAGATTTTAATATCATGGCTTAATGGCTTTCGTGTTAGGACATCTACGGACTCTGGTAACTAACTAAGACGGAGGAGACATAAGAATTCTAGGATCCGTACGATAAAAAATTATTTCTAAAAATACTTTAAAATCATAACGTTTTTTTTTATTGCTTATATGGGTGGACGAGCTTCACACCCACCCACCTGCTGTAAGTGGTTACTGGAGCCCATAGACATCTACAACGTAAATGCGCCACCCATCTTGAGATATAAGTTCTAAGGTTCTAAAGTCCACGCCCCTCGGCGTAACAGTCAAGGGCTCTAATTACTGCACCACCAAGTCAGTCGGTAAATAATGCTCAGACTTGTTAAATCGTACTTTTAATAGAGTCAGCCGCGCCAAGGCTCACGCATGCATAGGACACAACAATAGAAATAACCTACGCCCAGCAGAAACAAGAATTTCGGGAGTCACTGTGGTTCCAGGAATTCGGCTACGGAAGCCGCTGTTATAAAAACTAATTGTAAGTTGCTTATTATTTTATTAGATTTCTTATGTAACTTTAGAATTAATTTTTATTGTACATAAATACCATTAATATTTCGCTAATATTTTTAAAGCAAAGTAGGTAAATATTCAAAAGTTCTTTAAATTACAATGACGACTATTACTCTTCATGAGCACTACTGGTCTACACGTGGGCATAGGATCTATTCGGACAAGATAATGATGCTTTTTAGCAAAATCAAGTATAGGAGGGGTAAAGTAAATAAAAACAAAATTAAAATTTTATAGATTTGTGAATGCTATTTGTGATAACTAAAGAAATACATGCAAGAAAAATAAAGTGTCGTAAATATTTAAAAAAAGGAATAATGCTTGAATAAAGAAAATAATGATAATAATATATACCTAAGAATAGTACTGTCACGCGCGCTATGAAACTGAACATTTGGCAATGGTACCACCATGAGGTCTGTGAGGTATACTTAGTAGTAGTACTACTGTATATTATAGGTACGAAGTTGCCATTTTATAATATTGGCCAACGTAATTTATGTATGGCTGGCTATAATTTCAAAATTCAACGAATAAAGTCTTTTTTCAAATTCAGCCATTTGTTTGTCTTGAAGAAGGAGGGAAAATTCAATACGCGAGAGGCGATACAAAATAACCCTGAAGAGTTTGTTGTCTCCCGTATATCTGAGTTCTTCAAGAAGGGCATTTAAAATTCACTATTGCGCTGGCTGAGATGCATCGATACAACCGGTTGCATATTTTGATGAATATAACTTGAAAATACAAAAAAAAAATACTTTATCTTTCTGTATACCTACTAATCATTACTAATAGCTTTGTTTGTCCAACTAACTTCAGCGTCGTCACTCATTATCGATTAATAACCCATAATACACGTATGGATAAATGTTATATTTTGAGAAAATAACCTTAATACTCTTTAAAAATATTGTTGTTGAAAATAATTCTCATGAAAGATTTCAAGTTATTGTAAGTAAGCTTATTGAGAAGTTTCATTTTTTGTTAGTAAATTACGTTACATCCATTTCATTTCCAACTAAGAAATTTTTATATGAGTATTAAGTTTAATTCGACATAAGAAGCCATTCGACCATACATACTTTGAAGTCGTCGTGGTCTAAAGGATAAGACGTCCGGTGGATTCGCGTTGAGTGATGCACCGGTGCTCGAATCTCAGGCGGGTACCAATTTTTCTAATGAAATACGTACTCAACAAATGTTCACGATTGACTTCCACGGTAAAGGAATAACATCATGTAACAAAAATCAAACCCGCAAAATTATAATTTGCGTAATGACTGGTGATAGGACCTCTTGTGAGTCTGCACGGGTAGGTACCACCACCCGTATCTATTTCTTCCGTGAAGCAGTAATGCGTTTCGGGTTGAAGGGTGGAGCAGCCGTTGTAAATATACTAAGACCTTAGAACTTATATCTCAAGGTGGGTGGCGCATTTACGTTGTAGATGTCTATGGGCTCCAGTAACCACTTAACATCAGGTGGGCTGTGAGCTCGTCCACCCATCTAGGCAATAAAAAAAAAAAAAAGATGGTTTTACTTTTGTTCGGCAAGCTATTTAGTAGAAGAGCGAAGAAAAAACATACTATTTTTTAAAAACAATTCGTTACTAATATCTTTCGGTTCAGAAACTGTGCTTATCAGATTTAATTTCATTATTTATGTATGTCAGTTATGCAGTTGTGAAAAAATAATAATATCAAGTGTTACGTGGACGTTAATTGCGTCGAGTTCCTTAAGGATACTGACATTTAAAAAAAAACTTGATATTGTTGCGTCGAGATGTCGCCAAACACTCCTTAAATAAAATAAAATAAAACAATGTATTCTAATTTACGGTATTCAGTGATAAACTATCTTAAATGAAATCTTGTAATGTTCAATCTTAGATATTGATAAACCAGAACTTAAGGCTATCGTGAAATAAGTCGTAAAATGTTTCATCCACAGTGTCGGCGCATGAAAGGCTTACTCCAGTAATATTGCATGGTGCAACGCGGTCAACGGGCTGGGACCGACTGACCTGCCACGAGAGGTCACCAGGTTTCATCGCTGCTTCGCCGACAGAGCTGCGCAAATTGTTAATTACATCCAGTCTGACTCGCCACACGTCGTTTCTCACTCGCATCTAAAACGTTTACAAAACAAAGTGTTGCACTTAAATTATCTAGCAAAAGTTTAAAAAATTGTCACTAAAACAATGTGTTCCAAAAAGACTATCAAAGAAGTTGTTTAATTGAATTTAATATTCATAATCTACTAACTGTCATCGATTACTTTTTTTTTTTATTGCCCTTGTAGGCTGACGAGCATACGGCCCACCTGATGGTGAGTGGTTACCGTCACCCATATACTTCAGCAATGCCAGGAGCAGAGCTAAGCCGCTGCCTACCGCTAAAACTTTACTTAATCCTACATTAAATTCAATTGAATAAAATAAATGTTTAAATTTAATAGTAATAAAGATGTTAAGAAGCTCTTCCTTGTTTTATGAACTCCAAAATTAATCTGTCTTTTTCTTACAGATTTAATTTAAGTCTTTTATTTGCATAGTATAGCCAATGTGAGTTTCAAAAGGTACTGAAAAAAAATCAATCCATATGCATTTAAAAAAATGATGAGGGCTGCTGTTACACCTTTTCTTAGGAATGAGTACAATAAAAAATGTGACTTCTATCACTAATCATAAAGTGTATTTCTTGAGAATTAACCGCAAAATCTTTTCTCGGTAATTGCTAGTATTAAAAGTGTTATTTGTTAAAACATTTTTCTTCTAATCTCTTAGGATTACGAGTAAAACTAGTTTTATAGTGTGTTAGATTTACGAATCTAATGCTTATAAGGAACCGCTATCTAACGTATTAACATGTGAATAAACGACGTGAAAGAGCATTCTTAGCTAAAGTGATTATTTTAAATATTTTTGTCCTATGTTGATGCTCTATGCGTTCACGCGCAATTTTTTTTTTTAATCTATAGTTATTGCTGGTATTTTTGGAATAATACCACAAATGTGAAAGAAAAAACGCGCCAGTCTTTCCAATAAATGAGATAATTTTACATTAGTGTTCTCACTTGAGCATAAAATATGTTAAATTAAGCCTAAGTACATAAATGTTAAAGCAAGATATCCACTTAAATTTTCCAGTGCAACACCAAATAAGGCCAAGATAAAAAGGGGCAAAATAACACCAATTTTAACGCATCAAAACTTAATGGGCATTAATTAATACAATTAGCCCTCGGCAAATTGTACGTAAATACAGAAATAATGATCGTAAATCGAGACAAGTTAACACTTCTGATTTATTGTGCGGTACTTGCATGATTTCGAAGAAAGAGAAAACGGTCCAGTTCATAAAGATATTACGAGAACACTACTTACTGTATGATGATGATGAATGCTTATTTAAAAGAAAATATAAAACTGGTTTAGGATATTTTTTGTGGGGCTCACCACAGGTACGTTGATGTTCAAAACACAGGATGCAATATTTATACCATTTTTACAGTTAGCTTATCTAAACAAGCCACTGATATGTGTGCGAGCTCACGACATGGTGTTAAGCGGTTATTTATTCATAGATATCACAACTTGAATGGCCCCACCCAGCTAGTAATTACGCAAATTCTATTTTTCTGCGAGTTTGATTTTTCTTACAAGATGTTATGTATTATTTCATGTAATATTTAGAATAACGGTTTTTTATGTTTTTGAGTATAAATAACGCATTATAGCTGTGATGTTATAGTATGCTGACTTAGCTGACGCGTGAGAATTACAAAAAAAGTTCATCAGATAAGTTTAATTCAATAACCAGCATACAAATCTAGGCCCTAAATTATACTTAATTAAAATTATGCTACTGAAATATGGTGATAATGTATAATTTTTAACCTTACCAGCTAGTGTAACCCGGCTACGCTTCGCAATGCCTATCGCGAAATAAAATATGATCACCATTCATTTATTGAAAATACACACACAAGCCACGTAATGAAGAAAGAATGTAAAAAAAAACTTTTTAGTTCAATTATCACAGAAATGCTCTCTATGGTCTTTTTAGTCTCAGTCAAGTAATCGGAAGGCATTTATACTGTAAAACGTGCGAGCAATACTACCTTTTAAATCAGATACCATATTGCCACAAGAAGAGGAATAAAGTTGAGGAGACCAGATAAGTAGGATATATATTCAAACCGACAAAATTGCATAACTTTGCCTACAGTTACATTCAAAACGAAGGGCTAATTTAAATATGAGATGTCCATTAAATATTCTCATGCATGTGCAAAGTGTAAACATGGATATTTATGGAGCTATTTATGTTAATCTAAATAATTGTGAGATAGTGTTTAGTGGACAACGGTATACATATTTATTAAACACTTGTATGTTCAAGGCCTGCGACATCTCGTTTGCCGAAAGTCGTTTAGTTTACAATGTAAAATTCTCGTTTACTAAACGTGTAGTATTTTAAAGCATTAGTGCCTATTTGTGTGCCAAACAAAACGTTATGATATTTAAAAACAAAAATACTTTGTGGTAAAAACAATATAGGAATTCATGTTGTTGTAAGAAAATTAAATTAACAGTTTTAAAAAATAAGCCACAGATTATAATAATATCGTAGGAATAACAATCCCAATTCACACATCGGAGGAGTACAACGAGGCTTTCGAAAAGTTTTCAATGTCGTCTGTGTTATTGACAACGAGAAAACAATAGCAGAAATACGTGTTCACGACGAGTAACAAGATGTCGAAATTGTGAGGCTCGGTATTTTATGCTTAGTGTTTTATCGGCAGACGTTTAATAAAATGGCTTGGCGATGATGGAGTGGCCCCGCTAATGTGCCAAGGGTTTGACCATTACCACCTGTCAGTACGTGAGCGATCGCCGTCCAGCCGCCCGACGCCGCCATTGTCACCAAACAATAGTCCGTGAGATTATCTTTAATCGTAACAAAATAGATTCTAATTGGATCCGCAAAACATAGTCAGTTTTTTGTTTGGTACGTGATCAGTTTCATGTTGGCGTCTTATAAATGTATTATTGTTATATGATGAAACTGATTGTTTCATTGAAGGCCACGAAATGGATTAGAATACACTACCCACCAGAAATTTCGAAGTACACAGTAATCTCAAATCCACTGATACTGTTTAAAAAAATGACTACTGCTTATGAATATATGAGATAGGTATGACATAAGTATATATATATATATATCTTATTAGATGTCAAGTATTATGCAACTGTTAGTTGATGGTTTTCTAACGGTCATTACATTGAAATTACATTGTGATAATAGATAATCCATTATTCAAGCCATCCCAGAATTGTGATTGCTTTGTTGTATAATTAGGCAAACATTAATTAATTTCAAATAATTCTTGTTCACTAAACCTACAATACCCTTTAATTCGTATACATTACGTAAAAGAAAAAGTTAGCCTTCTTGGTAAACATAATTTTTATAGTAAAAAAATTCAGTAGAGATTGAATTCCGAGACAGTGAAAAAAATCCAAATTAAGATTCCGATATTGATTAAATCTTATACGTTCGATACATACTTTCGAATATATTCAACGGTAATGTAATCCTCAATCAATTATAGTGATGAATTTCGAAATCACGCATTATATATAGTGTGTCATTAAACCTTAATTATTGTTAAACCACCTTGTCCTCTTCGATCCTAAAATTTTTATCGGTGATAATAATTTATGAAAGAAAAAAATAATTTTTTTTTGAAAAGCTGATATATATTTACTTAGTATATATTTGTATTGAGTGATTCCAGGTTTCATATTCATGGTAAATACCAATATTTATATGCGAATCCGTATCTAACACGTTTTTAGAAGCGTCTTCCCCAATGATGACAGAATGGTGGTATCTGTCTATTTTTCATGCACTTCGGTTTAAAGAATAGTAGTAAAGCATAATTGTCAGAAAGTAGGACTATGACCTCATATCGCTAGCTAACCACTATGTTTTGACAATAATACCAGGTACGCTGCGAGCTCATCAACACAATTATAGCTAGAAAAATATCAACTGGATATTGGTCATTTGTGTTCCTTTCTCACCACACGAGATATATAGTAAGCCGCATAATAATAATGTATTAATGACTGCGCGAATTTATTTGAATAGAGATGCCGCAAGCGATGCAGTAACGAATTATAATCAGATTTGCTTCCTATTGAGGCTTTCAAAGGCTTATAGTGACGTGAATGTATAAGTAGACATTAATTCGCATCAGTCATGCTAGATTTTTGTCATGATCGATTACTGTAACTACAGTGACGATATTACATCGAAAATGTAACTTACAACAGAAAAACGTAACGGAAATTCTGAGCAGACATTTCATTACCCGATTCGATTAGAAGTTTGAAACAATTCAACTCTAGATACGTTTTGATCTGTTCTTTAGAGAAAAAAAAAACAAATAGTTCTATGCTTAAAAGGAATGTAGCCCTGGCTCTTTTGATTTTATATATTAGATAATAAAAGCAAAAAAATCTAATAACATAGATAATAAAGTAAAAAAAAAAAAACACCTTAACAGGTTCGCTTATATTAAGTTTATATTTACTTATATTTATTACTTTTATTAATCGCTTATATTTATCTACGAAATTGCTGTTCAATATAAACATAGACTAATTTTTACGTTAGTTTTTCAATACCCTTCTTGAAGAAGTCAGGTGTATCCGAGTCAACAAAGTGTTCCAAGGCATTTTGTACTTTCTCTTAGGCATTGAATTTTTTCTTTCCTTCCAAGAAGTACCTAATCTAAACGTTGGAGGAAATAGTACAAGGCGCGAGTACGGTGGATGACTTAAGCTTTGAACCCTAACTCTTGTAGCTTAGACACCGTCTGTTGTGACGTATAAAGTCGACCATTGTCGTATGGAAGCAGCGGAGACAAACGATTCGTGAGCTTTTCCATCATTGTATCCAGTTCCTCACTGTACATATCAGCAGAAATGCTGGTGCCAAAAAAGAATCCACATTGCAAGTGACAATGCTCCCGTAATCACTAAACCATCCACCAATCAAAACTCCTTCATTTGTGGGTCTGTTAACTAACGTAAGGCATACCTTAACAGATTCGCGCTGGCGATCGTCCAGTTCGTGCGGCACTACTTATAAAGATTTGTAATTTTCTAATTTGTCGCAAATGGACCAATATTGTTTTGATGCTAACTTTGAAAGCTGCTGCTGGCTCAGCGGTAGACTAAGTATCTTTTGCTTCCACTATGGCCTTTAATTCGACGTTGTTGAAGTTTCCGAGTGACCACGGTATTTATCTTTTAGATAAAAATTTCCTTGTCAAAAGCCTTCAAAATAATAAGAACAAGACATTCGTTTGTTTGCAGTTTTCACTCACTACACGTCATCAATGTTGTGAGCCGTTTGTGCGGTATTGTTACCGCGACTATTCACATAATCCATAATTTCTCGTATTTTTATCGTGTCTATATTGATTAAAAAGATAAAAATGTAGTGAAAACAAAAAACTAATCATTAAACAAATTACTAAATATGATAAAAAAAAATCCTATATTTTTTAAATAAAATTTATTTATATTTAAAATTTATTCCCAGCACTATATAAATTAATTTTCAAATGGGCAGTATTGTTAAAAGGCGACTTCACAATTAATAATTTTCTTCTTTTTTTGCTTAGTCCGGTGGACGACTCACGGCCGACCTGATGTGGTTACTGGAGCCCTAGACATTTACAACATAAATGTCGCCACCCACTAAGAAATTAATAAAAAAAAAATACCTTGAGACATGAGTTCTAAGGACTCACTTTTAATTACGGCTGCCCCGGCCTTCAAGCCTATACGCATTACTGCTTCAAGGCAGAAATAGGCAGGATGGTGGTATCTACCCGTGAGGACTCGCAAGACGTCCTACCACCAGTTATTACCCAAATTATAATTTTGCGGGTTTGATTTCTATTACACGATGTTATTTCTTTACCGCGAAAGTCAACCGTGAACATTTCAACAAATACGTACTACATATTTCACTGGAAAAATCCCGCCGGATTCGAACACCGATGCATCGTCATATACGAATGCATCGGAAGTCTTCTCCTTTAGGCCACGATGACTTCAAAATTTTTAGATCTAAATGTTCAGGTATAGTGATGTCAAATTGTTTCGCTTTTGGGTTTGTTTCAATACATTTAGTCTGGCCATAAATACTGTTACAATTAAAAATAAACAAAATATTACATTTGAATTTGGAATCTGTCATTTTTATATGATTGCTGATTGAGTTTTCTCATTTTGGCGCCAATACATTGTACAATATTTTGCGATATTAAAATGGAGTGGGGTGATAAAGAGAACCAAATCGCTGTGATTGCATTACACAAAGTAGGTATGGAGCCAAATGCAGTTTTTAAAACTCTCCATACGCTTGGTATTAGTAAAATGTTTGTGTACCGGGCTATTAATAGGTGCAATGAGACCTCCTCTGTTTGTGACAGAAAAAGATCTGGCCGTCCACGTAGTGTTCGTAAAAGGTGGTCAAAGCAGTAAGGGAAAGAATTCGAAGAAATCCTGTCCGAAAGCAAAATATTTTATCTCGGGAGATGAAGATAGCACCTAGAACCATGTCGCGTATTTTAAAAGATGACTTAGGACTTGCAGCCTATAAAAGTCGTATTGGTCATTTCTTAACTGATAATTTAAAAGAGAATAGGGTGGTAAAATCGAAACAACTACTGAAGCGGTACGCAATGGGAGGTCATAGAAAAATTTTGTTTACGGATCAGAAATTTTTTACAATTGAGCAACATTTTATCAAACAATATGACCGTATTTATGCTCAAAGCTCTAAGGAAGCTTCCTAATTAGTCGACAGAGTGCAACGTGGGCACTATCCGACTTCAGTGATGGTTTGGTGGGGTATTAGCTATGAAGGACTGACTGAGCCATACTTTTGTGAAAAAGGTATCAAAAAATCGGCACAAGTGTATCAAGATACCATTCTTGAGAAGGTAGTGAAGTCTCTTAACAACACCATGTTCAATAATCAAGAATGGTCCTTCCAGCAAGACTGGGCGCCAGGTCATAAAGCTCGGTCTACGCAGTCTTGGTTGGAAACGAACGTTTTGGACTTCATTAGAGCTGAAGACTGGCCGTCGTCTAGTCCCGATCTTAATCCGCTGGATTATGATTTATGGTCAGTTTTAGAGAGTACGGCTTGCTCTAAACGCCATGTTAATTTGGAGTCCCTAAAACAATCCGTACGATTGGCAGCGAAAAATGTTCCCATGGAAAGAGTGCGTGCTTCTATTGATAACTGGCCTCAACGTTTAAAGGACTGTATTGCAGCCAATAGAGACTACTTCGAATAAGCTTTTTATACTTTAAATCGTTTTATATTTATGTATTAAACTAACACACTGTAAAAGTAATAAATGTTATTTGCAATAGATTTTTTTTTCCTTTGTCTCAGTATTTATGGCAAGACTAGGTATTAGTATATGTTCTATGTAGATTGTGCTTATTGGAAAATATGCCGAAGTCTTCATGACGAAGATGTTATTGCGTGCTTGTAATTCACCAGTTGGTTGTCAGAACGTGGCATAGAATCGACGGTTAGTGAGTAATGTCATGTTATTTGGAGTGGAGGCGACAAGGGCGAGCTCGTGATCGTCCGTTCCGGCGTGCGGCCCTTGGTCACGAGTCTCCCGCTGACCCTGTTGAGCTCTACGACAGCTTTTATTACAGAACTCGGAGAACCTGAGAATTTTATGTTCCGAACCATTCCTGTCTTAGTACTTGCATAATTTCTTTCGTATTCGAAAACCAGCCGATTTAGATAAGCGATTATCGTTCACAATCTTTGAAAACCTATAAAATAAATGAAAAATTAACGTGTTCAAGAAACGGGCATTTAAACATTTTAAGGCCAGCTTATAATCGTAATGAATGTATGTTACAAAGCCTGTAATTTTATTTACATTTTAGAGACGCCAGGTAAAGTTGCGCATAGGCTACACAATCAGCAATCACTCGGTAAATTGCACACGTAGTACATTTAATATTAAGTTAGCTCTTAACTCCCACAATCACTAAGCTATACGATTACGCTACGACACCTTAATAACTTAGCTGACCGACTATTTCGTCAGCAGTTGATGATATATACTTAGGTATAACTTGAAACTGCTTTAAGTTACCATTGTTAAAACTTACGGCCTTATTTATAAGTTAAACATGGAATAGTTATGCTGCACTGGGTGTTTTGGATTGACAGACCGTTTCAAACACGATCGAAACAGACAAAATATGGCGCAAGCAAGTTTCTTATTTACACATCGTTTGAAACAATCATTACAATAAAGTATCCACATTCAACGGCTCAGTGCATTGCGAGCTTATTGGAGCTACAAGCAGTTGATATGAGTATGGACTGTTGATCATGGTGATATTGTGTGCCCGAAAAATATTTACTCAGCCATGCACGAATCTAAATGATAAATATTTGAACGCACATTTAACATCTGGAATTTGGCTGAAATTTCCGTAATCGAAAAAAAACATTGATAGTTCGATTTGCATTCACATTTTCGTTCCATTCTCATAGCACCAGTATTTGTAGTAATTATAAAAGTATTTCGTTCATTATCGATAAACATCGATATCTTTTGATGGGCAATTATTAAAATGATACATTGCACCGAACGTCACATTAATATTCCTTTAAACACCTGACCGTGATCTGACCATACGTTGAACTATGCTACTAGTATAATGAAATGCAAGTATAAAATTTTTGAATAAAAAATTTAACAATAGATACAGGTTTTTCGTTTATTATAGAATCATTAGTTATACAAAAGCAATTACTGCAGGTCGTTATTATAAATATTATAACACGATTGGTGCGGTGGCGTGCATGATGCATGCATCATTCAATAAGGTCGGCCTTAGAGCACGCTTTCTTCCGCATCTCCAAGAAATTATCACGAAGATCATGTTGCACTGCCGTTGTCTTGTGCCGGCATCCTAGTAGCATGGGAACGGATACACACTCGTCGTGTACCATAATGATCTATACTGATTTTAACTAAGCCATAATAGCTCATAGCGTTATATTCTAACATGGTCACGTCGAACAGTTAAGTATAGGTAATAGTATCGAACTAGTAAAGTTGTTTAAGGTGCAAAACACCTAAGCAATGCTTTTTGTATATAACAAGAATAACGGTATATATAAAACATAGTTAATTATGTGTAATAAATAAAATGTTGAAGTGATCTAGAATGCATACGAGCAGCTGTCTGGAAATTACCAACAATATTTAAATAGTCTGTTTCTGCATAACCGCGCTCTAGCGTACCTAAATTACGAGTAAATGACACATTTATTTCCTTCGTGCGAATATTTATTTTATTTATTACGTAAATTGCATAAATTGATTCACCGGACCCTAAATTTTTCGAATTAGAGTATTCGATTTAAAAATACTTTCGAATACAATCCAATTTATAGTTGACGTCACTTAGATACAGTTTCAAGGTTAACGTTTTCCGAAAGTAGTTCTGTTAGATTTTTCAATACTTAAGAAGCGCAATAAATAAGGTGCCGCTTTGGAAGATTTTTAATGAAATCTTTTATATAATTTCAAGAGCGTTGTAAAATCAACCGTAAAATAATATATAATGGGTTACAATTCATATTGTCTTCATAAAAAACCTTGCGTTGCGTTTTCCCTGTCAAAATCGGTGCAAATTGAGCAACTCTCGTGAATTTAATCTCTGTCGTGTAGTCGGAGGGAGGTCGGTAGTAATCTGTTAAGTGCAATTCTTGAAAAGCTTTTAAGGGGCGTAAGTTATTTTGGAGATCTGTAATGCATTTTTGCAAGAGTCACCGTACGGTAGTGTTACGTAAGGATTCTCGAAGAACTGGTCAGACCGGCTCGCGATCTGGGCCAGAAACATCTCTAAGATATTACCGCTAATAGATATTGAACGTCTAGTTACTAGCCGACGCCTGCTCTCCCACACTCCGTTTAGGGCACCGTTGTTTATTGTCTACCAGACAAAATAATTATGTTCTAGATGTTAAAGTTCTAGTTGTTATTTTCGCTAGTTAATAATACACGTTTTACTAGAAGTTTCATAATTACTCCGGTTTGAGGAGATGTAAAAATTAAATTTTCATTTCACTAGTAAGTACACAGAGTTAATAAAGTATAGAACAGGTTTTATTTTTATTTTTTATCAATTAGTTTGTTTTGCTTTAATTAATGTTAACATTTCGTTTGACGCCATTTTATTTAATATCATACATATGTATGTCGTATAATAAGATCGTCTAAAATAAGTTGATTATTATAATTGCCGAATCAATGTAGATTATAATTTACGCAAAAACAACCCATTTTTCGGTTTTCAAATTCGAAGCGATAATTTAGTCGCTTATAATTTAATCGATTTGTAACTTTGTATTTTGTACACCATTGTTTTGTTTGTTTAAGCCCAGGTGGAGCAAAGGATTTCTACTGTATTTCGCAATCGCGATCGGTCTTGGTCAAAGCGCTTATCTCCGGGCCAGGCTAGCCTAATTGTCTTCATCTTCGCTTTCTTTTTATTGCTTAGATGGGTGGACCGAAACGCATTACTGCTTTACGGCATAAATAGGCGGGGTGGTAATACCTACCCGTGCGGACTCACGAAAGGTCCTCCTACCACCAGTAATTACGCAAATTATAATTATGCGGGTTTGATTTTTATTACACGATGTTATTCCTTCACCGTGGAAGTCAATCGTGAACATTTGTTAAGTGCGTATTTCATTGGAAAAATTTGTACCCTCCTGCGGGATTACAACATCGTTGTTGCATCGCTAGATATGAATGGACTGAACGTCTTATCCTTTAGGCCACGAAGACGCTGAACAGTACGCCGTCAGGTCTGCTTGGAAGGTAAACAAAAAGATCACACAGCTGATTCTAAACTGTTCCCCACCTTACAATATTTCGAACACAAATTGCTATTGTTTTAATAATTTCGTAAACAAATTGAATCGAACAGCAGAACAGGAATGGATTGATTTGGTCTTACGCAACGACTATTTCAAAAATATCTGACATTTCATTTACGATAACATTATTATTGAAATCGTGAACCAGAGTTTGAATCCTATTGATTGAAGCGGTGCACCCAGTCTACGCGTGCCTCGGTCAGTACCCGATATCGATTCACTTTTGCATTACGAAAGAATCATTATGTTTAATGATACCCAACACAATGCTACCGGGTACTCGGCAATGTATACAATACATACCTATTAGAGGTACACCTCTGTTGTAATTTTTATATATGCTTATACGATTTTTAACGAGTCTATTAGGTCTCCGCTTTTTTTTTATAATGACTATGACAACGTTAGAGAAATAAAACGACAGTTTTACAGTATTTAACGCTTTAAACCTTTTTTTTTTCTATTGTCATAATGTAAACATCATCAAGTCACATATGACATCTCTATTCTTGAGAAGAAAAAAAAACATTAAATTAATAAAGTTGTACAAAAATACTGTACCAATCATCACGGGAAACTCTGAAATAAATTTCAAATAACACTATACGTACAACAACGTAGGTAGCTGATAAATCTAATTTATTGGTAGCTCGTGCAATCATGCCCATGTACCCAGTAAACACAGAGTTTATCTCAGTAAATAACTAGACAGCAAAGAGATTCATTAGGCGTCGATCCGTGTCGGCTTGTGCTGTAATCGAGGCAATTGTTCTCCGGGTAATTTAATTATTAGCTAAAGGAATCCGCAAAATATCGAGCATTGAACCAATCTGTTAGCTCTTTTGAAGCCAGAAACAATGATTTTCGAATTATCGCGTTTGTCAATTGTAATTAAATGATATTAAATATGTGATTAAATAACTAAAGCGTCGTTGTTCCGTCGCAGTGCGATATCGCACGCGGTCGTGCTTCGTGCTTGCCGTAATTTCGATTGGAACGATTCACCTAGGGTAGTCCGGTCTCACGCTTTTAATGATTAACGTACCGGTTTATTGTGACCCGTTGTTAAATTACTTCAGATGTCGTCACAAATTGTTAATTAACTGCAACAGACAACAGCTACTTTTAGCGATTATTGCCTTACGATTAATTCGTTTACAAGGAACATGAACAGTATTAAATCTTTTGAAAAATATCTGTAAATGTGAATAAAATAATTATAGTTCGTGTAATGCTTTTTTTTATTCCTTATTTGGGTGGACGAGCTCAGAGCCCACCTGGTGTTAAGTGGTTACTGGAGCCCATAGACATCTACAACGTAAATGCCCCACCTACCTTGAAATATAAGTTCGAAGGTCTCATTATAGTTACAACGGCTACCCCGCCCTTCAAACCGAAACGCATTACTGCTTCACGGCAGAAATAGGCGGGGCGGTTGTACCTACCTGTTTGGACTCACAAGAGGTGCTACCACCAAAGAATATGTACTAATTACAGATGTGCAAAATCAATCATTCTCGAACATAAAAAAAATCTAGAGATTATTATTTATATTGATAATTGGCTAAACAATGCAAGATTGATTAAACATTTTAATTAAAAATTTAAAGACACACATCAAAGTAAAATAGCATTGATATTGACTAATTTTTGATATAAAGCTCACAAGCTCACGTCCGTCTGATACTCACAACATGAACTATACTGTCCATCCTGAGATATTAATATATATTTGGTGTTTATATGTTATATGATATTTGGCAGATATCTAGATGGCGCTAGCTTGACCTTAAGAAAAGTTGACATTTTTGCAAGTTCCGATCATTCGGAACCTCGGTCTGCTAAACAATTTCACTCGCTCGGTAGAAAATATTCCCTTTGTCCATTACTCCAAACATTCATTTTTATTGTAATAACATAGATTACAATCCTTAGAATAAATGAATAATAGGATTATAATTTGAAATTGAATGAATGTACATGTTAATAAAATTGATCCAATACTTATTTGAATGGCCTCCGAAGCCTCCGATTCATTGTTCAGTAATAGGTTTATATTAATATTTGAGCAGGAGTATAAAGCACCGAGCACTTTGTGTTTACAAAGCTAATGCGATTCTATGAATTTGTTGTTGAATTATTCCAGAGGTCTTATATGGGACCTTTGTTTGTTTATGCGCTGCCTCGAATTCTGCACCTTATCCTGTAATAGATGCAGTCGAACACAAAGGGGTCATGCGAGGGACATTTGATGTAATACATGGCTTAGATAAAGCAATAAAGCAATGTCTACTAAAGTCTAGAATGGAATAATTAAGTAGAAAAATTTATGGTAGTTACCTCTTTATTCAAATATTGACGTGTAATAACTTAGTCGGAAATTACGACGAAAACTATTAAAGTATCCGAAACGTTAGAAATAATATTTACTATATTCACAATAAAAACGCGAGATTAAACCTTAAAAATAATTTAATTAAACAGGTTCCTTATTACTTTTTCATTTCAACCCGAAATAAAAAATTAAATTTAATGAAATTTAAGTTTTAAGCTGCTTATGGTGATCGTGTCAGAAATCACTGTACACTCGTCTCGTATTTTTAGGAATCGCGCCTTGTATGAGATAATCAAATTAAATATTCGTAATTTATTGTACCTAAATATATACCTGCCTACTGTAATAAAGGTTATGATTTTATTCTTCTTTCTAACATAAAAATTGATTAAAAAACATTGAAATTAAATAAGAGTCCCGTATTGTTGAATTCGTACGTTGCTGTTCTCAGATTTTAAATTCAATTCGACACAATACAAATAGGACCGTAAGCAAGGCCTTGTAAATGTTGCGGTAAGCGGTGCACCTTATAAATTTTCAATTGTCTGTTGTCATTAAATATTCGTAGTGATAAATCAAAGCTTTATCGGAACGCGTCGTCGTAACGGTTACATCGCGGCTTCGGGCAAATAATTTAAACCCTCGATACGGGCATCGGTAACACTGCCGAACATCTTTAATTCGATGCACGAGAATATTTATGTCCCGTCAGTTTATTTAACGCATACTCGAATTGTGGAAATGAGCTTGTATAAAACAACTCCTTTGGTCTTCTTAGTCCTTAAAACATGCGTGCTTCAAAAGATCTACGGTAGGAAGCGGCTTGGCTATGCTCCTGGCTTTGCTGAAGTCCATGGACGACGGTAACCACTCACCATTCAGGTATGCTCGTCTACTTACAAGGGCAATAAAAAAAAACGCTTCTCCATTCTTACTAAGATCAGTGAAGATAATTAACCACGGAGACACAGCAATATTTAGGGATTTTATCATATACTAGCGACCCGCCCTCGCTTCGCTTCGGAAACTGTAATTTATTATTGATTTCTCCACTATTTAATGGATGTTATTATACATATAAAGCTTCCTCTTCAATCACTCTATCTATTAAAAAAAACCGCATTAACATCCGCTGTGTAGTTTTGAAGATTTAGGGACAGAAAAAGCGGCTTTTTTTTATACTATGTAGTGAAGTTTTGAGGAAAACAGAGAATTAAGCTGCTTACTTACTTCACACTTCACATGTTACAGTTTACAAAATTACAGCTTTGACCGAAATAAGAAACCCCTAAACATATTCAAGCATTCTCTGTGCTTACGTACAATGATAGGTAATGATTAACGTATAATTTACGTACCTACTTGTGTTAGTTTATTTAATTTAAACTTCTGTAACACTAGAACGCAAACGGCTGCTTCGATTCTCGTGACAAATTAAATATTTGGAAGCTGTTTTGTTTTTGATAACAATAACGATGTGCAAATATCGGGATTCCTTACTTTATACTTTGACAAATCACGACTTTGCAATTCGAATGTAGCAGATTTAATGTACGGGCGGCAGTTTGCATTCTAACGGCGACCCTAGGGGCCACCTCTTTCCTAATGCACGCTTATTTGCGCTTTTTAACCTTTCATCTTGTTGGGTTTGAGCATTGAGGGACGATAAACGTAATGGAGTACTTAAGTAGTCATTGTTTCCGATTAAGGTTCGCTCACAATGACCGGCTATGGCATTGATTAAGGACATTTTCACAAGCGGGCAACAGTAATTTGAGATCGTCCAAACTGTTTGATTTAGACATTAGCGTCGAGTATCGTCTAAGGTTATTGACGTTATTTTAACCATACCTTACTACTAAGGCTTTAAAGTTTCCAATTCGTAGGTATACAAGTGCATTTAGGAAACCGTTTTTTTATTCCAACCCATTCGCTGGTAATCTCAAAGGGCCATTCCTGATGCGCTCGATTTGATAGATGAATGAGCTCACGAGGCTCAACCTGGGTGAGATGAAATCGCAACCTAAAATCAATAACATTATTTATTTATGTTACCTATATTCTACTTTGGAATACACCTGTTAAATTACACGTGCAATTTGGTGCTCCGATACAAACAGCGCAAGTTTAGAAATGAAAATGAAACAGCAACGTCTAATGCAACTAAACATACCATCTAAATACAATAATAGCCTGTAATTACGAGGTCATGTGAATTTATAAATTTAGTTTAGCGTAAACGATTTATAAGGTAATCGTGCACGATAACTGCCTATTTGCTAATTCACGACACTTGATTTAGAGAGGGAGGGTTGCAAGGTGCAGCGGTGTTGTAAGAATCGTTTTCCATTATGAACTCAACGGGGCAAGCCCTGAGGTGAGTGTTTCTATTCTGGGAATATACGTGCCGAGTTTACGTAAGTTTGGCTGTGCGGAAGGTATTCGAGGGTAGGAAGGCGGTACGCCAGCGCCGGCGGGCGGCGGTGAAAGGGCTGGGCGGGGCAGCGTGTCCGACGCCGCCCACCGCGCATTTCACCACCGCGACGCTCCTCGCGCGCCCTACTTCTCTAGACAGATCCGCTCTTGGTGTTCCATTGTGTGCTAACCTCACGAACAATAGTATTGTGAAATGTTTCGAATAATATTCCTGCAGCCTGCAATTTAGTAGAATATTTATTTTGATAAAATATTTTTCGATTTCAATGACCCGTAAGTAACGGTGCTATGTAAATTCGCAATGTACCATTTCATTGTGGAGGTCGGTTCGACTACGAAATCGTTCAATACAAGTTCATATTTCACGATTTCACTTATCAATATAAATCATATTTATGATAGGAAGACCTCAATGATTTATCAACACAACGAGATTCGAAAATTACAGTCTTGAGACAAAGTGAGCGGCTTATTTGAGTATTTTGATTTGTGTGAAAATAGATAGAACAGGTCGGTACGCTGCTAAGCTCAACTTAGATGGCGACGATAATCGCTCTGAAAGCCCTCAATTTGAAGCTTGTACAACTGCATTATGCTTTGAATAAGACGTTGTTGCATAGAGTGGTAAACAGACTGCATTACTCTCATTGAACCTCGTGGTCTGAATTATATGATCGCCCAAGGCTCGTACCTAAACTCGCCATCCGCTCGACAGCTGACCCAGAAATTGTTGAAGCTAGTTGTAGCACAACTACAAAATCTTTGTAAATTTTAACAAAAACTTGAGTCGGGGCAACATAAAACGTCTTGAATTGATTTCGTCATTTTAATAAGATAGGTTTTAGGTGGGAAAATGTAGTTGTGATTCAATTTAATGATTCAATAATATATCAAACGTCAAATAACATAACATGTCATGGCCCAAGATAATATGTAACATCGTTTCAATTACACAAGCCAACTCATTTGAAATTCAACAGCTAAGGCCCGCTAATCTGAAGGGGCGTACTACGGCACGAGCGGTGTGCTATGCATTCAATCGCGTCATCTCTCCCGTGAGCTAGACACTGCTCAACGAATACGCAATATTTTAGCTATACTAAACTGTGCCCATATTTTCGCGGCGATGTCACAGATCCCGAAAGGTCACTGAACCGAAACTCCATTGTTTTGTGTTGCGTCAACGTAGCGTCTGCCTTGAGGCAATGAATTGAATTTGTACCGCATTATTGCAGCAAATCACTGCGGTGTTTATAATTATCGTAATGTAAGCAAGTTTCAAACTTGAACCTATATCGTAAAATATCATAGCATTGCAAGTTTTTTTTTATTTTTTATTGCTTAGATGGATGGACGAGCTCACAGCCCACCTGGTGTTAAGTGGTTACTGGAGCCCATAGACATCTACAACGTAAATGCGCCACCCACCTCGAGATATAAGTTCTAAGATCTCAGTATAGTTACAACGGCTACCCCACCCTTCGAACCGAAACGCATTACTGCTTCACGGCGGAAATAGGCGGGGTGGTGGTACCTACCCGTGCGGACTCCCAAGTGGTCCTACCACCAGTGAATGCGAACCTATAACACTAATGTAAGGTGGATTTATTATCTTTGTAAAAAACTTAATGTATGTAATAACATATATATATTTTTTAATTTAAGAAAAAATGATACTTAGTACAAAATTCGATGGTACATGTAAGTTACTTTGTTATCTAGTACCTAAAAGCAGTAAAATACAATACAAAGTAATTTTTTGTTTTATTAGTTACAAACTAATGAAAACGAAGAGAATTTTGTACAGTAATAAATTTCGCACAAACATGTTAACGTTTGTCTCGAAGTGCCAGTATATTTTGGATGATACAATACAGTCTTCTAAACCGGCACTCATTGTTTACTGTGGATCGTACATCTCATAGGAACCGCTACGCCGCGACACCCTTCGATTGAAATCTCTTATCTCTTGTCTAACTTCTTAAATGAGTATATAATGCTTAGGAGTGCGACGCACGGGTGAGCACGAATTGACAATAAGAGCAAAGTTCATCAGGGTTCAGGACTTTGGAGGAATGTTGGGGCGCGGAGACGCGAGCTCAGCGCGCTCAGATTCTGCACAATCTATAACCTCTTCACAAAATCACGATTAACCACTATATAAATTGACATTTCTGAGATACGGGTGTATTATAACAACATTTACCTGTTAATTTTAGTTACGGCGAACAGCAATTTTTATGGCCCGTTCAGAAGTATAGTGTAATTTCTAGGGCTAGTAGCTCATTACGTTATAAAGCGGATTATATTACTTAAGCGATGTTTTTTTTTTATTGCTTAGATGTGTGGACGAGCTCACAGCCCACTTGGTGTTAAGTGGTTACTGGAGCCCATAGACATCTACAACGTAAACACACCTTGAGATATAAGTTCTAAGGTCTCAGTATAGTTACAACGGCTGCCCCACCCTTCAAACCGAAACGCATCACTGCTTCACGGCAGAAACAGGAGGGGCGGTGGTACCTACCCGTGCGGACTCACAAGAGGTCCTACCACCAGTAATTACGCAAATTATAATTTTGCGGGTTTGATTTTTATTACACGATGTTATTCCTTCACCGAGGAAGTCAATCAATTCGGCTAAGAATTGAAGATACTTAACTTACTTATCCAACACATTTTTTAAAGATTTATTCTGCAAACGGTACTTCGTGTTTTTTCCCTAATTGTATGTAACCCACACAGTATAACAGATCCGTACTTGTGTATCGGTAAAACAATCTTACGTCCGTATTTGAGTGGTAGGATAAGGGTTGTCTCAATGCAGGGCAGCGGCGTCTATAATGCGGGGTCTTTATACTACACGTATCCGCCTATAAGATACGTTATGAGCATGTCGACCAATACTAGAAAGGAAAGACAAAGCGCTTTTACTGTACGAAAACCTGATGTTGGATCTGAAATATCTTCGGCCAATCTAGCTTGTTGGCAACAAGATAAATGACAATAAATCAGATACACGTTAACAGGTTACCGGGTCGGGTAAAGTATAAAACGATATCGTCTTCTAAGCTATGGTGCGAGTGTTAGCGAAAGTTAACCGTAGAGTAGGATAAACTATGTTTACGCACGACCTCAGGGTCAACCGCACACATTCTGACACATGTCAATTAAGGGGCTCTCCGCCGTCGGGCGTGGATTGAGTGCTTGGACATGTTTGTGTAAAACCTCCGTCGGCCGGATTGATTCATTGCACCACCGCGCTGAAACATCGCAATTTATCGCTTTACAAGCTTTGAGGTAAATAAGTGCCGTTTGATTATTTTTAATTAATGACGGTGTCATGTTATTTTATTACACGATTTTATTGCTTCCACGGTGAAGGAATGATATCGTGTAATGAAAAGCAAACCCGCAAAAATTGTAATTTGCGTAATTACGGATGGTAGAGAGCCTCGTGAGCTCGTACTTTTTTTTTATAGCTTAGATGGGTGGACGAGCTCACAGCCCACCTGGTGTTAAGTGGTTACTGGAGCCCATAGACATCTACAACGTAAATGCGCCACCCACCTTAAGATATAAGTTCTAAGGTCTCGGTATAGCTACAACGACTGCCCCCAATCTTCAAACCGAAACGCATTACTGCTTCACGGCAGGAATAGGCAGGGTGGTGGTACCTACCGTGCGGACTCACAAGAGGTCCTACCACCGTACGAACAGGTACCACCAGATTGCCCATTTTTGCCGTGAAGCCAGAAATGCGCGTCGTTAGCACATTCTCTCAGGTTGAGCCCGTGAGCTCACCTACCCGTCAGGGCGTAGCTGGAATAGCCGCCTAGGCTACCAGCAAACAGGTAGGGGAAAAATTACTGTAGAAACTGACAACGCATGTCTCAAAATAGGTCTCTGCCTTTTCATGAGTTCTGTCTCATGCGAGGCTCGGACGTTGGTTGTTGAGCGACAGAAGGTTTTAGTCGGTTCGACTCCGACGTGCCCCGCCCGCCATCCCCAGTTAATTCTTATATCGAATTATATCTGTAATTAGTACATGCTTATGAATTCTTAACGGTTGTCCCACCATTTACGCCGGAATGACTGTTTTGCGGTAGAAGTAGGCGGATTTATGGAACATAACCGTATGTTCCATGGGGAGTGCTCTGAGGAATTGTTCGAGATGATACCGACATCTCGTTTTTACCATCGTACCGCCCGCCACCGGAGTAGAGTTCATCCATACTACCTGGAGCCACTGCGGTCATCCACAGTGCGTTTCCAGAGGTCTTTTTTGCCACGTACCATCCGGCTATGGAATGAGCTCCCCTCCACGGTGTTTCCCGAGCGCTATGACATGTCCTTCTTTAAACGAGGCTTGTGGAGAGTATTAAGCGGTAGGCAACGGCTTGGCTCTGCCCCTGGCATTGCTGAAGTCCATGGGCCTACAAGGGCAATAAAAAAAAAACATACTCGTACAAGTATCAATGCAGCCTATCATTGTGTTTCGTTTTGATGAACACGAAATTCACAGCAAAGAGCTTTGCCACTGACATTGTCGATGTCCATATATCCAGTTATCAATTCAAGTGGAGGTAAGAGCTTGTCGAAAATTAGTGGAAATAAAAATAAAAAATCTTTCTCATGCTCTTGCTTTGCATTGAAATTATGTACCTACATAAAATTTATATTCAGTTTGCGTTGAAATAAAATAAGTTCGTAATCATTTTATATGTAGTACAATTTTAATATTTTTGCGAGGATAAATGGTAAAATTACTTTTAACAATATTTAGATTCGTGAAAACCTTAGAAAAATCTATGAATTAAAACGCGTTCCGCATGTACCTAAACAATTTCACATTTAACTAACATGTCGTTAATCTTGAAAGCGTTGAAACTATGATTACTCCCTGAAGTCGAAACGTATAGTTACTTTGCGATAGAAACAGACAGCGGATGGTCTAATTGGCTCTACCAAGAGTGCACCTAGAGTTGTATCACGTCCATTACAGTTTCATCGTATACTTAATTAAGTAGTAACTGCTCTCGCCTAACTTTACTAACTCTTTTACCTTACATTACCAAGTTTGTATTTATAGAATGCCTGAATCTACGTCAAACTCTTCTTTGCACACCAGGAAGGATATTCCGAAAAACCGATATCGATTTCCGTAATAAAGCCGTATTCAACTGTTTAAGTCCATTATCTTTGACTAACAGTACCCAATGTGGCACCGCTCAACTTGAGACATGAGATATATAAGTCTTAATTGTATTGTAATAGCTACAGCCCTATAGACTAACGCTATATACTAACTAGAATGCTATAAATTCTTCACGGCAAAATGAAACAGAATGGTTCCTTTCTATGATGGTTTTGAATTATGCGCAAATTAACAAATTTCAGTGTAAGACATTTGCCAATTAAAGCATTTGCATAGACAAAATTGCTTGAACGATAGTGTGTTGGTTTCTCAAGTATCGTAGCAATTTGCCGACTCGCAAATCGATCAACACCAATTATTAGAAGAGGTCGTACGTGTACAAACATCGATTTTGCGTTGTTAAGCCGAGTCCGAGCTGAGTGGGACCCGACACTGGAGGTTCACCTCACGTATCTCTGTAAAAATAACGATGTATAATCACAACTACACTCGCATATAAATAACGTCTGGTGGGTGCAGCCGTTAAGTTTGCGCAATCCTGTGAAGTGATCGAAATATTGAGGTTACAATGGTAATTTCAAAATTACTCAATTCAAATTAAAGGACGACAATGATTTTGCCCGCGAGTCAGGTCATCGGTGCGAGAGAAAACGACTTGATATAATTGCTTTTTTCGGGTTCATTGTACTTGGCTTTAAAATTAATGATGAAACACACAATGTGTGGCGGCTTCACTTTTGTTCTACATAAGAGCTCATGATGAGAATTCGCTGCTTTTGCCTTGGTTTTTTTGGCTGGTACGCTATATCGAATGTGAAATTAAGGCTTTTTTTATGTTCGAAATAGTGCATTAAATTGTCTTACAAATTCGCGAGTCGCAGAATATTAAATCAAATTTATCGGTTTAATCTCACATTTATTGCATTTATTTAATGTTATTTCGATATTCAAAATACTTGAAATTCCTGGGGTGGGAAAATGAAATATCAAATCACATTGACCCGTTAGGTATAAATATGCTTACATTTTGACCTGTGTGTTCTGTTTTTTTTTTAAATCACTACGTTATTTTTATTATTATTAGATAGTTAGATTTATTCAAATTTCGTAATTTGCAAAACAATGTTTAACGGGCTTCTCTGTGATTCCAAAAATTGTAAATAGTGAATTAATATTTTAAAACTATAAGTATATGATCACAGGTCGCCGGAAGTCATACACATTGCATTTTGACTATTTATTGAGACATGGCATCTAAATTCTAATTGTATTGGAATAACCTTTGTCCAAGAACTAAGATGGACCGACGACCTTTTGAGGTTCGCGGGGATCCGCTGGATGCAGACAGCGTAGGACTGTTCCCTGTGGCGAGGCTTGGGGAAGGTCTATGTCCAGCCGTGGACGTCTGTGCGCTGATAGAATAGAACCTTTGTCCGGAAAAAAATATTGTTTCATGACAGACAAATGCGAGATGGGGATACTTGCTCATATTGTGTGCTCCCGACATTACACCAATATTTGTCTAAGGGTATTCTTGACACGTAGCCCGTGAACTTGCCATTTCTGTTATAAAAAATATTAATTGCGGATTTGATTTTGCTCCTATTAAGAGATTGTTAGTCGTCGTGGAAGTTACTCCTGAAAACATGGTAGGTTCAGGATTTAAATATAGCATCGCATGACTTCATATATGTGGCGATCTTTGTGAAGAAAGTTCAGTATAGAATCTAACCATATAAACGATTTACTTATTATCCTGTGCAAATTAATGTTTAATAGTTGTTTAATTATATCTTCCATGTCATATTTATGTACAGGTAAGAATGTTATAATATCAGTCTATAGAATAACGTAGTTCACTTACTATTTTTATTTATATTTTATTTGGAAGAAATCGCTATTAGCGAGACCCGGTAATTGAGATAAATATTGTTGCCGACGAATATATCTAATAAGAATTAATATAAGAAGAATGTGGAGATTCTCAATTTGTGGTGTTTGTTATGTATACATATTATCTAGTTTTTAAATTGTGTAATTAGTTATTCATGTGTATTTTTAGCAGAAAGATAAAACGGAAAAATAAATAAAATAGAAACAGTTAAAACTGAACCGCTGAATTATTTGTGGTGGGTAACCGCCCAACTGTTTTAGCACGTTCGCTTATTGCGCGTGATTGCGGCCAATTATTTTCTGTTTATCTCTAATTACGCATGCGCTGCCAACATCGGCGGCTTATCGCGATTTGCCCTCCGGCCTAAGATGCGATCGATTTCTAATCAGCCCTGAATCTTATTTACAGAGCCCGTCATGATAAAGTAAGTTTAAGTATGAACCTAAACTGGGATGGTCGAGACGTTTGAGACTTTCACGTAAATATTTGGAATTCATTTCGTTTGTCATTTTGAGTTAATCGGTGAAATTGTGGCTGCAGTTAAGTGGGTTCTTGGTAGCGATTTTTTTTTATTGCGCGAACACGAATGATTGCCGCTTTGGTCGCGTGGTTGAGTGCCGACGTCTCGTGCTGTGCGCCAGGATGACTTGTGCGAGGGTCGTGCGTGTCATATTGACAGGAGCGCTCAGACAGTATTAATTTATTGGTAAGTCGTGCAAACAAAACGACATGCCGGCTTTCGGTGCATACTCGCCGCGGTGAAATTAGGGTGCATTAACGCAACAAGGTCGTGCGGTCGTCATGTCCTGTGTGGTCGGATTTTTTTGGAACTCGATGAGTTTTGCGGTCACTCGTTTCCGTCAACATTAACAACCGTTGATGTTAATATAATATAATAGTTTTATTGCAAATTCGTTTTTCAACGACATCATTAATGGTACTCGCAATGTTTCTACATGGTCGTAGCCAAATAAAGAATACTTCATGTTTTTGTTGGGCTTCCTTGTGAAATATGTAATTTTGAATTTTTGAATTGAATTTGACCTATATATTTTATAATACTTACCTTAGAAAACGCTTTATCAGTCGTATGCGAAATTCAACCGTAACTTTATTTTTAATACTACATTATCTAGAGTCGAAAATACATACATATAAGCATCGCATTCACATTAACGTGTAATAGCCACTACGTTATTCTCAAACAAAAACCAATCTAGCTTATCTAAAGTTGTCATAACTGTTCATAATCAATCATCTCGTGGTCAAAAATGCATATCTGCATAATGTTTTTCTATAGAAATTTTAAGTGACTAATAGTGTATACGTACATTAGATATTATACGACCGTAATCCTTTAACCTAGCTATCGAAGGTGACTAAACACGAGATTATGAAAGTCCGCTCCGATCGTTCAGCCGTTACGCGAATACCGGACTGTTGGTCTGACACTAGATTGCTAACTATAGATACGATCAAGGTTGTGAAGCTTATTATTTTTGTATATCATGGGAACTTTATAATAATTTTTGAGTGTCGAAATGTAATCGATCTAGTCGAATTATTAAATCTAAACTATGTGTTTAGGTCATTATGTCGAGACTATTGTGTTTCAAGTCATTTGTATTGCATGTCTCGCTTTGTTGAACTAATAACAAATCAGCGGCAAAAAACGGCCGTCTGGTGTAGTGGTAAGTGACATGGTCACTACATAAGGGGGTCGCGGGTTCGAATCCCGCCAAGGGAAGATATTTATATGATAAATATAAATGTCTTTTCCAGGGTTATGGATGTATATTAAATATATGTATGTGTATAATAAAAATCTTCTTACATTTATTTCCGTTATCTGGTACCTGTAACACAAGCTCTTTACGAACTTATCACGGGACCAGTTAACATGGCGTGATTGTTAGTAAATATTTATTTATTTATTATTTATTTATTTATTTTGCTACTTGATGCTGAAAGCCACCTTAAGAATCAATTCATAATGGAAAGATTCCAACGGTATATTTTAGTAAAAATGTGTTTAGATGTGTTCATATATACTCAAAGAATGGTCTTTTAGTAAAAATTTAATTAGCATTCTGTTTCAGAACTATTATTCAATAATTGGTAAAGGATTTCCTTTTTGTAGCAAATTTTTAACCAAAATTTTACTTTTTATAAAAAAATATAGAAGCGTAGCTCCGAGATAATTATTGATATGAAAATATTAACAGTTCAACCACCGAATTATTCAAATTGTTAAGCCATTAATTAAAATATAATTTATACAGTTGTTTAGGATCAGTTTAGTACAACCTGTTTGATAATTTTTAGATTAAGTTGGCAAGAATACATTTATAATAATTATTTTTGCAATCTAGTATTTTCGTCGGTTTATGCGTAGTCGTAGAGTCGATTAAAACTAATTTTACGGTTTTATGTCGCGTTAATTAATCTATATATATAAAAATGAATTGCTGTACGTGAGGCTCGTTAAAACTCGAGAACGGCTGGACCGATTTGGCTAATTTTGGTCTTAAATTATTTATGGAAGTCCAGAGAAGGTTTAAAAGGTAGATAAGTATGAAAATGCTCGGAATTAAATAAAAATAATAATTTTGTTTTTCCTTTGATGTGTCCCCCGTCGGACGGAATCCTTTTGTTTATTTTATGTTTAATTTATACAAAAGTTTAGGTCTTTTATTTATAGATAGAGGCACTACGAAGTCTGCCAGGTCAGCTAGTATAAAATAAAAAAGGCAAAATTAAATGAATATTCAAAATAAAGATAATAATAAAAAAGCGTTTTTAAATATCTGTGTAACCATCATGTGGGAACGGTTTGGGTGTGTTCTTAGGCATTAAGGATATCCATAAGCAGTGGTGACGACTCACATCGAATCACATCAGATGTGCTCGCAAGAAGGCAATAAAAACATTTAACTAAGGGAGAAGTTTCTCCTATGTTACTTGCTCTGGAAACACATATGAGATCTGAATGAGTAAAAAAAAGATGCACACACCGATCGTGAATCAAACCAAGATCTCATAGTACTCCGAGTCACCAACCACTAAACGATGAGATCTTTGTGTAATGGAAGCCCTTTGATAATCGAAAACAGGATCCTCATCATCACTTACACTAAAATTTTACGTATAATAGATTGTATAACGATTAATTACAAACACTCAACTAATATCATTAAGTTAGCATTCGTAATTGTATTTGGGCGAGCAAATAGCAATGTTTTTTAGTGTGCTGTGAATTATTTAAAATAAAAAATATACTCGTCAATTAGGTACGTTCAAGATCGTTTTAATTTAAAAATAGTAAGTATGCAATGTCATCGTAATTGAGTGCGGTGTCTAGACGAGTATTAGCGTAACCTGGTCATAAGTAGATCGATACGATTATTGAGATCAATTACCGAGTTCTCACGGTCCGTTACTGACCGATAGAAGCTACCGTATACTCTGTTATCGATATTCTAACGTATTTCTGATTAATATATCGATACTTTTACTAGAATCGTTATGAGATACGTTTAGAGACATTAATTTCTTATAAGAGGACAATAATCATTTACAGAAAACATATATTAATAACAAAAATGTAAATACAATCCAACCGGTATAAACAGCAGGATGACCATGTTTTTTTTTGTAAGCTGCAGCAAAATCGGATCTTAATATGAATATTTAAAAAATAAAAAGACCCATTCCCCAGTGTGATACATGTAAATATTTTGTATATAGCAGTCAAAGAGATGTTAATGTGCAATGTATGAATTCATTTTGTTACTGATATAAGAAGAGGTCGGCTCGTGTTTCTTGGTGTTTATAAACACAGAGAACTATCAATTATGAAAAGGTGGGACGGCGCGCTCTCTTTCTGGCTCACCAAGTCCTCTCGAATCAAAGTGCTTCGGGAGGTACCAATGGAGGGTTACCGGGAGTGAACCGCACCTAGGTTGCTACCAGTACAAGCATACGGACAACGACGCACGGCATGCTCTCGAAGCGTGCCTGTGAACAGAATACCCGTGGTGAGTCACGTCGCGAGGTGGAGCCGGGTCTCTTCTTGCGAGCGGCTGTAGTCCTGATGTGAGAGAATTGGAGCTCCTGACAGGCCATTTGGTATCTGGCAATTTGGTAGAGGATCCCGTGGGGATTGTCAGGTGCCAGGCGTGGTGGCGCCCCCACAGGTACTCGACCGATAGGTTCGATGGTAAGGCAGAAATTTCTTCTATATGTGGCATATAAGTCGTTGGTACAATGCTAAGCCCAAATTTTTTCGCATCTATTCTACCGATTAATTTACTGTTAATTCTTAAAAAGCGTCGTTACACTATGATTATTATTCATACAAACAAATGAAGTGTGCTTCGATATTATTTTTAAAACCAATTTTTTTAATTATTTTTTTGTAAACAGTATTTTTATAATTTGAGGTCCAATTTTATTAAAAATATACATAAAAAATGTAATCTGTGAAATAGATTTTGTAAAATAAAACATTTACATCAGTATTTAATTAATAACTGGAACCACGCACCACATATGCTATGCACAATCTCTCGGTAGCTCTACCTTGATAAAGTCGTTAATGATATTGAATTATGCATATGTTTTTGTGATCGAAAATTACTAACCAGTTAGTTAAGTACATATCGAAACTAAAATTTGCCAACGTAGTAATCAAACGAGTCTATAAAATATGTTAATAAGTATGAAAATACTGTGGGTATTTCGGTCGGGTCTTCACGGACGACAATTTGCCGCACATTAATTCAGCAGATGTAGAGGCTGTGCTGGGAGTGTCCGCTCCCACGATATACAGATAAGATTGCGAATGACTGATGCATAGGACAATATGTAATAGATCGGCTGCACTCTGATAACAAGTCACCTAGTATAATAGTTCATTTGTAGAGATAAGTGTCAATGTTTACTGTACTAATTCGGAGAAATGAAGTTGTCTTGAGGTCCTTGTGAGAAACTCTCGCAATAATTCGTATCTAAAAGCTTTGAAGTAACGCCGAATATTAAATTAGTTAATTTAGTTTTTATGACAACCAAATTTAATTGATCGAGCATGATTTACAGTTACATAACGATTTTAGGTTTAATTCTAGATATTCGTCGATATTTAAGCAATTTTAAGGCATTTTTTAACACATAAACAAAGTACTGTAAACATACTTAGAGAACTGGAAACTCACGAAATACGATTAAATTTGATTCTCTATTTGTATTGCTTAGTGTGTGAATAAATAAGTAATGATCATTTATCTCACAGCACGTTCTTGTTGTAAGGTGTTTGGTTACATGATAATTTTGCAACTTATCTTATCAAAAGGATATAGGATGTCTAAACTACAGTAGTAGAACAAATTACAAATATTTCTTTCAAACTGGACGGCCAATTAATAAAATGAAGAACTGTTAACTAAGAAGTTTTATGGATCGTTAAGATTGTGGCAGTTTCGGAAGTTTTAGTTAAAATATTTATATCAAAGAAGTATACCAATATCAACTAAACTAGTATTTTGTTCAGTGTTTGCGAGTCATTGGTAGTCAGTGTTTGTAGTCGCCCTTAGTAATACTTTTAAGGGCTATTATTTTCTTAATATTTAAGATGTATTTGAATGATTAGTGTTCACTCTCAGATTGAAAAGCGTGATGCCGTAGAGATAGGTATGTGTCTATAAAGTATATACATTTAAACGCGTATAAATTAAAAGCTCGATTGATGCGTATCCGCAATACCCAGACTCTTCCTTTTCCAACTACGCCATTTTTATAAATGGAATAGATAAACTTAGTTTATTTTAAAATAGCCCATAATTTTATTATTATTTGTAAGTCGGATCATAAGTACTGTTAAAAAATATGTATGAATATCTATCCTGTAATTCTCCTATTATTTTTTATTGTGTTTCATGATTGTGGCAAAAATCTTTGTAAGATATTCTTGGGTTACTTAATTTCGTATTAAAATGTAGTCGAGTCATACGAAACTGAATTAATTTGTTAGCATTACACAATATAGATATTCAGCCAATCATTTTTTTAAGTTCTCCATTCGCTTGGTATTAGTCAAAAGTTTATTAAACTGGCTATTGATATGTACTTATATGTATGATATGTCCTTTTGTTTGACAGAATGTCAATAATCTCATTCGCACAGATCGTTTAGAGCCTCTGGGTCTACGGAGAGACTACAGTTTTCTCTGTGTTTAGTGCCGTATGTTCCATGGAGAGTGCTCTGAAGAATTAATTGCTTGAGATGAGCACATCTAAGTTTTACCATCGCTCTGCCACCTAAGTACAGTTCATCCATACTATCTAGAACCACTGCGTCCACAGTGCATTTCCAGAGATCTTTTCTGCCATTCGACTTTGGAATGAACTTCTCTCTACAGTGTTTCCCGAGCGCCATGACATACATATTTTAAAACGAGGCTTACGAGGAGTACTACGCAATAGGTACTACGACTTCGGTGTGCTCTTGGCATTACTGATGTCCATGAGCGGTAAATTACTCATCATCAGGTAGGTTGTATGCTCATCTGTCTACATAGACTATAAAAACTGGTAATCGTTTAGTCCAATCTTAATCCATTTGATCGTGCTTCCGTTATAAGGCTTCTAAACGCCATGCGCCATCACGATATATAGATTCCATAAAATATTCCTCAAGACTGTACTTTATTTAGTTTGTTTCATTTTAGACTGTCACTGTTCTCTTTAAAAATGAAGTTCGAGGCAAAGTTTAACTGTTCCTTCGCACTTTTCCCGATATTCCAATACCCTCATAGACATATATAGTAAAGACTCGATAACCGTACCTTATTATTAGCGATGCACACTGCTATCGCTATGAAAGTTCAGTTATTAAGCCCATTCGCAGTGTCGTTTTCACGTCAGTAAATAAAAAAAACATATTTTTGAATATAAAAATACATATCGTATTAAAAATTACTTCCTCGTACGACTGCGACGGTGCAAAAGCAATCGATTAACACGTCTGAAGCAACGAAATTTACTACTTAACACCTGGCCAAATCACGTTGCTTCAGACGGCTATAAGGAACAAGGAACGCCTGTTCAATTGTTATTGAGTTATTGAAACAATCTCTATAAATATAATTAAAAGTATTCAACCTAGTTTCAGCGGAGATGAGAATTCGTCCGAGAAATCGTCTTGTATCGCACACTTTCATAACAATTCAATGATTGATTACATAAATTTGAATACTGGCATCGTTGAAATCAAATTTAATTCATTTGCGGCATCGAATATAAAACATGTCGCAAGACTCTGATAAATTACCGAAATGATGATTAAACAGCTATTGCGTACGCGAACATCCGACTGTGGAGTATCGTAACTCGACATTATGCACGTTACAAATTTAAACGTCAATTTAATTGGTTATAAATCGGTATTTATTACCAATTAAATTTTTATTCATAGATTTTCAGGTAAAGCTATCATGTAACAAAGATATATGTTTTGATTACAATTTTAACTCGTAAACGCGGTCGACATCTTTGATCATTATACGGCAATGCAATTGAAATTTACCTTTTGTAAACAAATTGGAATGTTTCATTCTTTTTCATTAATAAAAATGATCGTCCTGTACGGTGGCTCACAGGACGTCACAAATTGTCGGGAGCGGTGAAGCGCGACGCACGGCCACAACGGGCCCCATATTTTCGTCTTATTATCGTAATTAACTTTGTATAAAACCGCCTCGCGTTTATTTTAATGCTTATTAAACACGTGCGACCGCGAGCGGTTTCTGTTTGCTGCCAGCGGGTTCCGTGAGCAATTATCGCCATTGATTCAGTGGTCAGTCACGGGCCCTTGTGAAAAACTGACAGGTGCAGGCCCTTGGGAAAGTACTTAACGTTATATGTGTGTGGTGATACTCTCTCATCATATATGTATGTGAAAAAATTGGTCGAAACAAAAAGATTCGTGATGATCTTGAAACAAGAAAATGAGAAACGAACACGTGACTTTTAATATTCATTAAAGAGTTTGCATTATATATATATATATTTTATTTATTTATTTATTTATGTACACACAGAAAACAAGACACAGTACAGAGTAATAGGAAAATTATGTACAAAGGCACGTTATATTGACACGTCAATCTTAGAGCTGTTAAAATAGAATACAAACGTTTCAATAATGCATATGGATAGACGTATGGTATTTCCAAACAGGATCTAGAGCAGGACGAATAGGCCTGTATATTAATTATTATTAATAATTCATTCATTATTCATCGTAAGAATTTGTTTGTCAAAGATAGGATGTGATCGTTTGTTGGTTAATATAATCGTTGGTAATTTATTCTTAGGATGAGATTTATCTCGCAAATGGTTCTCGCCTAAATCGTAATTCTTGTAAAATTGTCACTACGAGTTTAATTAAACAACAAACAACTGGGAATAACATCGATGGGCTCAATCAGCTCAAGATTTATGATTTGATAAACTATACAAATTGAGTAATATAATTTATGTTTGAAAAATGTATGTAATGTGATTATTGTATTTTCAGAATAATTTTATTTTGTGTATGAACGATGATTGTATTTTTTTTAAAACAACTTTATTTTGTGTGTTTTTATGAAAGAATTTATCAATTACAGCGTTCTAATTAGTTTCAAAATAGAGAGCAAGAGAGACTGAAAATCCAATTTTGGTAGTTTATTCTCATCGAGGTTTTATAAGTAATTATACTCATTTTCATGTGTGTGTGTGTGTGTGTGTGTGTGAGAAGCTGTGTGAGAGCACAAACAACGTCTCACATTTATTTTACTACTTATTTAATTACACATAATAAAATACTACCTACGCACAGCACTTTTTTCATTTTACCTACACTGTAAATATTTATATTAACTATAATTTTATTAGTATAATTAGATTAATAGAACTCTTAATCTACATAGAGCTTGAAAATGATATATGAAAAGAACAACGTTAGGATAATAGCCATAAAATATTTTTTAAATACATATTAATTGCACACCTGAAAGGTAAAGCATGTATAACCATCACCTAAATGGTTTTACGGAGGTGCGAATAAGATCGTAAAGATTTATATAATGCACGGTTTGTTTTTCGTTTATAATAGACACAATAAATTAATCTTGTAAGTGATAGTTTGAATGGGGATCGTAAAGTGGGCGGGAGTGCAGGCACAGCCGCGGGCTTCGGTCGCTATACTGAAGTCATATGAAATACTTATAATAGATAGCTTTACTGGGCCCCTGTCCATAGCTAATTGTACAGTTTTATGGATGGACATATTTAAATTATGTATTCGCTGTCCGTAAAGTATCATTTGTCGAATTCTATCGAGTGAACTGTTGCTACTTTGTATAGTTGTTGCAAAGTACGACTGCGCGCCGCCCTTAGTTGTGTGAGTGACCAATCTGTTTACGCGTCAATGTAGGATATTGTAGCTAATGTAGCTACTGACCGCTCCGGTCCACTAAGTTTTCGCCGTATCGTCTGTGGGTCGCGTATCCGATCCGGCAGTATATTCTGCGAAACACTGCTCTTGCTAGGGCCAGTGTTAGCAACACCCCGGTTAGAGCCCCGTGAGCTCACCTACACGTCAAGGGGAACCAGAAATAGCATCTCAAGACTATCAGCAAATGAGGGAAAAAAGAAATACCGCTCCGTCGGGTGCACACTTTAACGAAAATGTGTATTTACGTTTACAACTACAAATAAAGGGGTAACGCGCGTTCGTACTTTGCAACAAATATACTAGGTGTAGTACAGGCAAAGACATAAAATGTTGATTCCAAAATGGCTGCACCGATTTCGATGACATTTTCAGGAAATCTCTTATTGGCTGAAAGCGGTGATCCTGTGAAGTTTGGCAGCGATTGTATCAAAATCAAATCAAAGATCGTTCAGCAAAGCGGCTCATGTTTGACTGGTATATACATTAAAAAATATTAAAATTGGCCACCACTATCTATTTGTTACAGTTGTAAATTGTTTGTATGAAATATACCTACGTATGCTTATAATCGTCTTCAAATTTCTGTTGACCCTTTTCTCTTATTCCAATTTTAAAAATAGCTTCTTATGTGTTTTTAAATCGCTTTCAATTGTTCTTTAAACACGTTTGCATAGATTTTTTGGGTCAAATGAGGTTGAGCGCTGCCTCTGCAAAACCGCATTGTTCCTGATTAAACACACTAAGTTTTAAAGCGTGCTTGTTCGTATCCATTAATTATCTAAGATCCCTAAAAGCAATACTGGCAATTGTTCTACGAACACACGCCATTCAAGCGGCTAAACAGTTCTGCAGAATGATGAAAATCGTACAAATTAAACGGCCGTTTTGTAACGACTGTTGTTTATACAAATTATTGTGAAACATTTAGCTCGGGGGCACGCCAGCATCACCTTTGTAATTGGAAGAGCATTCCCATTATTCGTACTGATATGCAATAGAACACTAAGTACCTCGTTAACTTTATAAGTAACGAAACATTGTTTTCACAGCCTATCGAAACGTGGGACGAATGCAGAATACCATCTTTATTGTTCAGTAATTAGCGATTTCCATTGACAATCTATTTTTTTTGTTTTTAACAGTAGGCAGCGGCTTGGCTCTGCCCCTGGCATTACTGAAGTTCATGGGCGACGGTAACTACTCACCATCAGGTGGGCCGTATGCTCGTTTTCTTTTTTTTTATGTTTGAAAGATTACTGGTGGCCCGGAGGCCTTTCCAGCTTAACCAGAACAGGTGGGCGAGCAAAGGCTCAGCCAAGAGGGGTGGGATTTGCTAGCAACTGCCCGAGCGCCTCCGAAGGAGACCTAACAACTCATGAATATGCTCGTCTGCCTACAAGGGCAATAAAAAAATTATAATAATTGACAAACACATCTGCTTAGTTAAATTGGTTTTCTATGGTGTGTGAGTGGTTACCGTCGCTCATAAAAGCAATGCCAGGGGCAGAACCAATCCGCTGCTTACCGTTAACTTATATGACGTTATGCCTAATGTCATATAAATTTCAAATTCAGAGGTCACCTATCCATGATTTCAAGATTTCTAATTGTATTTCGTTCTAATCGATTATAGACAATAGAAAACTACGATCGTTTTCAAAAAATATTTCATTAAAGATTGAAAGTTCACACTCCAAGAGGGGCACTAAAAATATAAATCTGCATAAAAGTGTGTTTCGCCAAAAGTAGTAAACTATACCCACTATGATACTATAGAAACAAATTCAGAGCTGAAATTGAAGTTACGATGTTATAGTAAATATTATACAATTTAAAACATTCAAGGGCTTATTTTCTGTATGAAATTGGCTGTTATTTGGAATTTCCGATCCAAAGATGTACCCTACGCAAAGTACCCACCGTTTGAAATATCATCTACAAGAATACAAACCTATTTTCGCAAGGTGCTTTTAGGTACCTCAAGCACCGGTCACCGCCCTCGCCGAACCCGTCGCTTGCGACGAAAGGCTCGACGAGTAAATTAACCCATAGACACAGCCCACCGGGTTTCTCGCCGGATCTTCTCAGTGGGTCGCGTTTCCGATCCAGTGGTAGATTCTGCGGAGCACTGCTCTTGCTAGGGCCAGTGTTAGCAACACTTCCGGTTTGAGCCCCGTGAGCTCACCTACAAGTTAGGGTAAGGCTGAAGTAGCTCTCCCTCTCAAGGCTATCAGCATAGGCAGGAAAAAAAAACGCACGCGCCCACCTTAATTGCAATAATATTTGGAGTGTATTGATATTTAAAATTACGACGGCCTAACATACGGGTTTCTCATCGTAGTATACTCAAATTTTTATTTACTCTATATTAAACATAAGCTTGGAGAGCCTATTTGGAATATTTGGAATATATCTTCAAAAGAATCATGGTACTTACTCTTAGTGCCAATATTGCGCATCCACCTTCTAGATGAACCAAGAACTACACAAACCACCAATAAGGCAGCATGTAATTGATATGTGGTATGAAAAGCGTGGAGGACGGCACTAAACTTATAGATATGGATAAAAAAAACATTATAGCGATTATATTTTTGCACCTGTATCCATGTAATAATTAATTCTCATTAACTTTTGACGCGATCTATGTATGTATTGAAAAAACATTTTTTTATTATTCTGGCTTAATTAAAAGAAGTTTTCGAACATCGAACGATATCTACGTTTTTATAGTTTTATGATTCATCAGAACGAAACGTTCACATGACCTTGATCGGTTGATTATTATATCAATTCTTAGACTCCGATGATTTCGATACTTGAATTCAGTTTTAGTCGATTTTTGAAATTATATCGAGAATTTACAGTACCGCTTTAATTAATGATTACACAGGAATAAAAAAAAATTAAAAAAAAATCATTAAAGTGCATATTGCAGATCTTATCAGTATTTTTTGTGATTGACGCAAATAGACCACGGCCTGACGAAAGATTATTTCGCAATCTCAAACATAGGTATCCACAATCGTTGCAATTAGGTATAGGTACTTAAAGAAACACTTAACTGACTGATCGAAAACCGGAATTTGTGTTACAATATCGTTTTTTTTTTATTTTTTTATTTCCCATAAAGTGATTAATGATCATTATGTCACGACGAATTTAAATCGACATATTGATTGATCAAAGGATACACTTAACATTTATAGCCGAAAACCAAACGTTTTTCCATAATTTTCATTACGAAGGTCAGTCGTAAAATAAATTATAAGTATTAAAAACAGCAGCCGTAATAGGTAAGACGAAATTGATGTTCGAGATGCAACGTCTAGACCAGACACGTCCGACTAAAACAAGTTCTGCCGATTCGTTCTTGTAATATCGGTGTAATTTATTTAATGTTAGAAATAGACTCCGAGAGCGCCACAAAGAATATTGGCTTTCACAACGGAACCCGGTAAATTTATGTGCACCGAGATTTTGCCAACAGAGCGCGAACGGATCACGAGAACAATGAAACATTACAATCCGTTTGCTTCTATTACACAATATTTTTCATAAGCTAATTTATATGTGCTAAATTTTAAAATTGATACTTTTGTTGCCTACATTCGTAAATGAGCTCGGAACGGATGGTATTCAGTGGTGATTAGAGTGATTAGACAATACAATGTTAATAACGCCATCAACTTTGGGGCGTGATGTCGAAGCCTTATTGTATAATGGCTTGGTACCAACCTTCAAACTGGAACGAATGCCTGATTCACGCTAGTAATAATATATAGGAAGGCGTTACCTACCCGTGCGGGCCTACAATACTGACGTAAAATCATAAATATTATGCAAATGCTACCTGCGGGATGAGAAAACCGGCATAGTCACATCTTTTGATACATCTACAGCTACGACTTTAAATTGCCTATTGTTTTCCTTTGATCTCCGTAAAGGTTAATTTTGAATATCATAAAAGAAGGTTGTTATCAAAAATTATTATACCAATTCCAATAATTCCATTCAAAATTAAACTGTACTTAGCCAAAAAAAAGAAGTAGTGTAAAAGAATTTTTTATGCATATTTCAACTACTTAATGTTAATACTTTATTCTAGAAAAAAAGAGGGTAGAAGTCCTGTAAATTGGAAACAACTATTTAAAACATCAATTAGAAAAATTATTTTGCAGAATCGAGATCTATCTCGAGACTGATGTTCATAATATTTGTTCCAAAAAAGGGGAATTACTTAATTTTTCTAAAATAAGATTGGAATTAATCCAATAATTTTGCGAATCTGCAAAAAAAATGAATACACCTATTTACTTATACGAATATTAATTACTTTAATGTTCACAACCCTAAAAGACGATTAGCCAAGTTTTCACTTGACCTGTCGCCATGTTTCAACGTCAAACAATAAAACATACATCTAATTCTATATATTAATACGTGAAGCAAAACTTTGTACCCCTTTTTATCAAAATCGCGCGGACGGTGGAGTATGAAATTTCCCACACTTACCTATAGAGTATATAGAGGAGTGCATATGTAATGTTAATTGTTTTTTTTTTAATTATGCATAAAAAATACATTAAATAAAAAACACACATACTACCATGTATTTGACACTACACATATACTCTTTATTTATTGTAAAACATTTTTTATTATTTAAGGTCTGTGGTCAAATTGAGAATAGATTAATATTGTTTGTCATTAATGTTATTTGTCTATAGTGTAGTGTTAACGAAATCTGTGATTATAGAAGTATAATAATGTTCTAACTTATAATTTCAATTAATTATAGTCGAATTTCGACAACCGGGGAACAACTAGTACATATTATAAAAGCGAATTGTTTTTCTAAATCTGTTTAGTGAAATTCACGACTAAAATCACCTAGGTAAGTTGCTTAGAATTACGTCGTTCTGTTTTGTACTGAACGAGTCATTTTACTGACACGTTTCCCTAATATCACCTTAAGGCTTAAGGCAATTTTGTTACTAGGAATTATGAGTGGTCGCCGAGTCTTACACCTGCCAGTGGAAACCGTTTTCGTATTTACGTTAATTGTTCGACTGTACTTACATTCATTGAATTTTTATCAGTTAGCTATAGCTACCTACCTACTATATAGCTGCCTACTAAAATACTTGGTTGTCGAGTAGTTTTTTGTATCTAAATAGCAGTTCACAATTTAAATTGCTGTTTGTCAGTGTGAAAAATTTATAAAAATAGTAAAGTAATTGTTATGTCCTAAAAACGAAATATGTATGTGGAAGACATTGAGACAAAAAATAGTGACACTTCCGAAGGGGCTGGAACTTTGTACAGTTACTTTTGACCCTTCAGGGAAGTTTTATGTGATTCTATTACGAATAAACGACAGATGCACGACCAGTTTAATAAAATAAGCATTATTGCAATCAGAAGAAAGAGGGACAAACAGAGCACAAGCTGGTTAAACTAGTAGATAACAAAGAAGGTAAACCTTGAGAATTCTGTTAAGTTAGTTAGTTAGTAAGTTAAGTTAGTTATAGTTAATAGTGTCTAATAGTAATTCTAATCATGTAAGTTTTAGATCCCTTTTTGCCTAGCAAAAAAACTCATGTAAATAAAATATTATTTTTAAACGAAACTTAATATTCACATAAATAACACGTAAAAGACAAAGGCCTTATTAATCAATTTCATTTAAATAGTAGAACTTAATTTATAACCGAGACTAGGTATGACGTTGCGCGTTATAATAGGCTATGCTAAATATTAATCGCTCTACGATATGATCGGCGTTCGTGAATAAATTATAAAAAAGATCAGCTAAATAATAACGTATTAATCGAAAGTTATTGCAGTATTCATCTTTAAATAGCATCGTTATCGCGTGCTCACCAGTCCGACTGGTTCACAGGCAAGAGGCTGTCAGCCTTTCCTATAACACAGGTCGTAACTAATTGACAGACGGGGCGTTACAATTATTTTGTTAGGATAATAATTGACATGATCGCTCAGTGTTCTTGACCTAAGTCACACAGGGCTTGTGTGCGACGATTCGCGTGCCGCGTACCTAACGGTCCTTGCGACTTGCAGCTGATCGTTGTTATAGCACTTTAATTAAACGGTAAGCTCAATAGCATTAAGCGTCTCGATAAAAAAAAATGTAATTGCAATATTACAGGTTTTAGGACCAGCGAAGCGTTAACGTGTTCATATATTAGCCGTATAACAAAAGACGCGTTTCGTTTTAAAACGATGTAACGATTTTATTTCGATTAATGGAATTGAAAGTGGTTTATAAGGTAAATAAATGAATTCTGACGTGTCGTCAACGGGACTGTTAAAAAGGTAATTTTTTTTTTTTTGTCAGGAGGAAATCGCCGGATTTCCGCCCTCCACTGAGGATATGGAGGGCGGAGCATGTCAGAGTCGAACTGACTAAAACCTCCTGTCGCTCAACAACCAACGTCCAAACCTCGCATGAGACAGAACTCATGAAGAGGCAAAGGGAGGAAAGTGAAGCTGTTAAAAGGATGGCGTCTTGATTTTTTTTTTGTGGCGGATTAGAGGAAACTACGCCAGTAACTTCAAGCAAAAAAAACACTAAAAAGGCAAACTTGTTTTTTTAAATACCTACCGACTTTATTAAATTTATGTCATATCTATTTCAAACATTCAATGCATAGATTAGCGGTAGTAATTAAGCAGCATAATTAATTATTTACTGTAGCCGACGGTAAATGAGCTTTACAATGTAAAAGGATGTCGGTATTGTAGATCGTTGGCATGTACAAGTTGACAATGACGCAGGCGAGTGCACCGGGTCTCAGAGGCTACAGGCTGTTCTGTCTAATTAACCGTGGCTGCAGCTAATTTGACGCGTGAGTAGCCCGCCGCCGCCTAATGAATGGTATCGCACACGCTCATCGCGCCACGTCGCGCCGCCGTGCACAGCGCCCGCGCATTACGGAAATCTAACCCAGGGCACCGATAAAAGAACTTATTTTCATCATTATGCTAACGTTAACTAACCGCCTATTCACGTTCGATCGCGATCGAAAACGGTACGCGTTTAAATACGTTGACTTGAAAACCAACTGAATATATGCATTGGTTAAATGAAGCATAAATTAAATATAATATTTGATGCAATTGACAATTATCTATATATTAATACGTGAAGCAAAAACTTTGTAGCCCTTTTTACGAAAATTGCGCGGACGGAGGAGTATGAAATATTCAACACTTATAGAGAATATAGAGAAGAAGTGCACAATGCAATTTTTTTTTTAAATAATGCATAAAAGATACATTAAATCAATAAAGAAAACATTACACATACTACATACCATGTATTTGACGCACACACGCATGGATACTATTTATTGTCAAACTTTTGTTCTTGACGTCTGTTGTCAAATTGAGATTAAATATTGATTGTCTTTGTTAATATTTTTTATAGTGTAGTCTTGGCGAAATTTGTGATTATAGAAGTATAAAATACAATCATAATAGTGTACACACTTACAATTCCAATTAATTATAGTCGAATTTCGACTACCGCGGGACCACTAGTATTTATTAATATGTATACTGCATTGTTTCATCTCAATATTACACGAGCATTATTTTCTAATACAGGAAGCGTGAGGCGGATCGGAGTTGATCGGAGTCATGCTGAGTCTATTTTCAGTAAATCGAAGCTAATGCGTATTCAAAGTAGTTGCATCAGGCGGTAATGTTGATTACAGACTTCGGTGGAATCTCTCATAGAACCAATGCCGCATACCATACTTACGCACAAACCAATGAAACTTTTAATAATCGAGTAAAGTGAAGGAAATTTTCTTAGAACATAGGCATAATAATAATAAATAAATAACAAAAATGTTGATCGTATAACATCAGTAAATTAAAAGTTTTGTCGTAAGAAAATACATAAATATGTTTCATTAATACAAAAATCGAAAAAGTAACAAGTAACTTGTCGTATTAAATAAAACAAAAAATAAAGAATCTATAATTTAATTAGAACCAGGGAAATTGAAACATATTTTTTTATAATAAAAAACATTTTACCAAACGTCTCTGTTCGTCAGATAAACCAATTTTAAGACAAAATTTAAATTTCTTTTTAAAATGTAATTTCAATAAATACAACGAATTTAATGACTACTTATCTCGTGAGATGTAACGTATATTATTATTTCCTCTTGACTCATAAAAAAGTATATTTTCGTTAATGGAGTGACAAAAGTGTTTGCTCTCACACCATTCGTTCTGAACAACTGCGACGGCCGCCGCCGGCGATCGGCAATACGCAATACACGACAAAATAAATTTATTTTCCTCTATAGGCTTATCGCGTAATTTGTCACAAGTTGACAATATTTTCGGTTAAAAGCATACATAGAATCGTTATTAACAGACGTTCAAGTTCGTTTCATATTTGAAATGAGTTCTTATTTTAGTTGAGGTGGATTTGGTTTTTTTAATTATATTTTTTGTAGGCATTGTTATAATTAACAGTTAAAAAAAGTAACAAAACGAAAAAAAGGCACTAGAAAGTAAAAAAAGATGTACATGTATTGGAATTACTTTAGAATATTTCGAGATATTTCACTTCACGTGAGCTGCGCATTTTATTTCATTAGCCTAACAGCATAGTTTAGGGCTTACCTATTGTTATGTGGAAGTAGCTTCACATATGCCTTATAGAGGCACGCCACTGTTCCCATGACACGCGAGGTCGTATTTTCACAGGTATAGGAAAAAGGCTGATGGCTGCCGGAGTAGACAGCATCATATACAGTGCTATCTCCACTTCGAACATATGCCTTGTAGTGGTCATGCGTTTGGGTATATACGACAAAGGGAAGATCTTCCACCGAGCGGGTGATATTGCTCGGTAGACCGACGCGACGGTCCGAATGTTGTTGTTCGGAACTTGTATATATGCAAGCTTATCTTGAAAATGTCGTAAGCGAGATTCAGGCATCTGTCAAATATCTTGCGTTGTATGATGGTTACCGCCACAATTTTTTATATTAATACGTGAAGCAAAAACTTTGTACCCCTTTTTAGGAAAAGTGCGCCGACGGAGGAGTATGAAATTTCCCACACTTATAGTTTATATAGAGAAGGAGTGCAGAAAGCCAATATTTTTTAAATATTATGTATTTTTTATGCATAAAACACACGCATTTATACTCTTTTGTTTATTGATAAAGTTTGTGGTCAAATTGAGAATAAATTAATACATATTATTTGTATTTAATATAATTTGTCTATAATGTAGCCTTGGTGAAATCTGTGATTATAGAAATGATGATTATAGATATGTGACCATAAAACTATAATGATGTTCAAACTTATAATTTAAATTAATTGCAGACGAATTTCGACCACTGGATGACCACTAGTATTGTACAATTGAGCCTCAGTTCTGATGTCTCAAGCTGGGTAACGGCACGCATAATGCTTATCCATTCCGGTATACTTGAGACCTTAGAAACTATATCTCAAGGTGAGTGGTGCATTTACGACGTAGACGTCTATGGGCTCCAGTAACCACTTAACACCAGGTGGGCTGTGAGCTCGTTCACCCATCTAAGCAATAAAAAAAAACCAAGTGGGCCATGAGCTCATTCATCCGTCTTTTCAAGAATAATAATTAAATAAAAAAACGAATAAACAAACAAAGCTATTAAACTAGGCCTCTAGTTTGTTGCACAAGCTTATAAATCTTTATGCTGCAGTCATCTCTGAATATTGGCGTGGTGATTACACATATCCGCGAGTGAAAATTTAATTAAAATAATGACCAAACTCATTTTATTGTCCATTCACTACAGAGTTTCTGAAAGGAACCAAAATTGGATGTCCGTTTTTTTTTTTAAATTTTGACCTCGAATTTCAATTATTGTATTGTTTCAGGAAGATTGACAACAAATTGCTCACGGTATATGAATTTATATCACAATAATGTAACAGAATATTTTAGTAGCAAGAGCAGGTTTGTTGGGTGATAATTTCATGCAGCGAAGGGATAAGAAATTTGGAGAATGTATGTTATGACGTCGTTTACTTCAGTCCGCAAAGTTAAATACTATTATAATTTTGCATAAAAATAAATATAATGCATACATTACAGTATTGTGGTTTATGTTACTAATTCTACTCCGAATCTTATTGTTTTCTATCAAGAAGTTCACTTACTTTTGATTTTTATCAACCACTTGTGCTAAGGCATGTTCGGATGTTCGGACAGCTGTTTTAAAACCGCCCAGCCGTCCTAGTGAAGCTGACAGGCCAGCGGATTCCCAAAATCCTCCTATTCCAAAAAAAATTACTTGATAAATTAATTTATCTGATTCTTAAATACACTTATGCTATGTGCTATATAGATATACTTAGTATATATGATATATAATTATATAATCCCAAAAGAAAAACTAAATTAATTAAATTAAAAAATAGTCATTAACCGTACTTATATTTAGTGGCGTAGAGACGGGCAGTCGAAACCACTATGCAGGTTTGTTAAGTGGAACCGAACCCTTTGAATGTATTAACATTAAAACCTCCCCTTAACTCTGTTTTTTTTTCATTGTCAGGTGTCATAAACACACATAATTATTGTCAATAACTATAGGAATCTCTCAAATGCCAAAATTTAAATGAAGTCTGTGTTCCTTCTGTTATTTGTGTAATTAATTAATCTGTGTAACAGGTCACTCGGCACAGTACCCAGCGCGGCTAATTACTCCAACGGGGACTCACGACTCTCACCCGATTAAAAACCTTTAAGCTGCATCATTTGTTTGCGGCCATAATGGACTGATTACAGATGTGATTGGCCTTTTCGCTTCTGATTTCTACTTTTAAACTATATCTATAAACATTACGACTAAAATGTCTTACCTGCTTCAAGTATTTAGAGCTTTACTATGAGTTTCTTATTATTGATTACTCATTAAACTTTGACAATGTAAAAATCCTAATATGAGAATAATAAATTTTAATTTTACGGAACTATTTCAACTGTTCGCCCGGTCACCGTCCACGCCGAATCCGTTGCTTGCGACGAAGGTCTCGACGAGTAAATTAACTTATAGACACAGCCCACTGAGTTTCTCGCCGGATCTTCTCAGTGGGTTGCGTTTCCCATCCGCTGGTAGATTCTGCGAGCACTGCTCTTGCTAGGGCCAGTGTTAGCCCGGGAGTTTGAGCCCCGAGATCTCACCTACATGCTAGGGTGGAGCTAAAATAGCCTCTCAAGACTATCGGCATAAGTAAGAAAAAAAATAGGTGTTCGTTAATTAAAGCATAAATGGCATTCAAATATAAATAATCGTTCAAAATCGTTTTCATTTTATTACAAAGTAATTTATGAACTTTAAAAAAATTGAAAGAATGACTCGAAAGCCGAGATTTATTTGCTAAAAAAACGCGTAATAAACATGCGACACCATTATTGTTGACAATCAAGATACCTACCGAATATTTAATGAATTCACTGTTACTTAAGGGCGCTGCATTGTGACATCCATTTAATTCTGCACAGAATTATAATAATTTCACTTAATTACAGCATTTATTCTGCGGCGAGGTCGGGTGACCCTATCTTGAACTGCCCTCGTAATGCTTGTTATAAGTTACTTCAATTTTAAATTGACAATGAACTTAAATGAAAATAAAAGCTTTTCCTTGTTATTATTACGCTCCGACTTATTTAATCACTCTGTACGGTTGACACTTAAACTTTTTAGTATGTAAAGTATGTAAAGTATGTAGTTAATATAATTACAATGTTGATACATATCATTGTATTTATAATAATAATACATATATTTTTAATTAACTCGATGCGAGTTTCTACTAATAGTTCAAACAAAATTCATAAAAGCTAAGGTCGAGAAAAGACGTCCTCATGCATTATAAAGAAAATGAATGAATATATAAATATGTTTTTTTAGGCAAGTTATCGTAAATTTTCGTATTTATTCGTAAGGATGAATCCGGCAAAACGTTGAACTGCTATCTTCTTACGAGAATATTGGATTGTTCAAACGATAAAACTTGAAAATTATTGTTGTATCAGTTTCGTAAAATAACACTCTGGAATGAAATTCGTAACTTAATAAAATACATATAAATAACCAACATACATATAAATAATATTCGCATCGCACACATTAAAATATATGTATGTACAATAAATAACTAAAAAATTGCAATTCGTCGAATTCATTATTCGTAATTTTGTACAGTAATTTGATACATCGTTACGAGAGTAATTTAACAAAATAAGAAAGTGATATCTCGGATGCACAGTAACGCATTACAACAGACTCAATCTTTATCATTAATTCTTTAGGAAGATAGACATCTACTTAATCCGAAGCCAGTCAATGACGATTCCCACGTCACAAATACAGCCTCACCGTACTCGACTGGAGATAAGAGATTGAATAGAAAATTAAATGTACCACGGATGAGGAGATGGCGTGATAGCCGGCGATTCGTGAGTGATCAAAACTTGAGATGATTTTGTTACCATCACTGCAGTTGTAATGATGCATTGAAACTTTCTTCTAAGTTGTTTTGATTTAGTCAATTAATGGTGAAGTATTAAACAAAGATGAGTTCATCAGACAATTCTTAAACAATTAGAAGTTATAAAAAAAGAACATAATATTCCTAACCTAAAAGTACATGTTGTTATCCGCAACATGCTTCGTCAGATTACAGAAATAGAGTTATCAGCAACACGCTTCGACAAAAAGTACAATACTTACTTTCAACTACAAGCGTCGTCATTCATCGTCAATTAATTGTATGATTCTATGTAATGAGAATATGCAGGAGATTAAAAAGAACCAAATGAAAATTCGGAATTGAAACAAAATTATCTTTATTTTTTTTCTCCTTCTACAGACGGATGAAAGTTATGGATTATTTTGTTTTAGATCAGGAGGAAGTCACCGGACGTTCGCATTTCGCGGAGCGTATGACTCGTCGCCATCTTACCCTTACAGTGTGCATAGTGAGAGTTTTTTAACGTTCTCGATAGCGTCAATGTTAATTCAAATTTGTATGGAGTTGGAACGTTTACCGCTAGAGGCGCTGTTCCAACTGCATAGAAATTTGAGTTAGGTTAGGTCTCCTTTGGAGGTGCTCGGGTAGTTGTTGGCAAATCCTACCCCTCCTGGTTGAGCTCTTGCTCGGTCACCTGTCCTGGTGAAACTGGAAAGGCCTCCGGGCCACCAGTAACCCTCAATCACAAAAAAAACCCGACAGTCATCGCCATCAAGACCGCACCCGGTAGGCAAGCTACCCGTGTCCCGCCTAGGTGGCGCGACCAATTTGTACCCTGGGATATGATATCCCACTAGATCAAAACTAACGTGAGTTAGGAAGTGCAGTAATCGGTTACCCGGTTGCTCAATCGCAAGACGGGCTTGGAGCAACTTACACGTCATCTTCTTGGGTCTCCCTCACCAGTCCCAAAAACGGCATCTGCAGGGTATCCGAAAACCGTCGAAGGCTAGGATCCGAGGTAGATTCCTAGCCTGGATCCCGTCTACGGCAAAAAAGAAACATTTTTTCCTTCGTTGTAGCGTGCTATATTGTCTATAGGTTTAGCATCATAACGTCATTAATCTGAAACTGCCGTTTATTTAATGAAATTATTTAATTACATACTTACTTACTTTTAACCTTGCGCGATTGCCATATTTCGAAATGCTTAACTTTACAATTGAGAGCCAGTAGCAAAACTCATGGATCCTATAAACGCCAGCGGCAAGGCTACGCATAATGATATGTGTATTAATTATAAATTTGATTATACCATTATTATAATAATGGTCTATCAATAAATCAACATGTAGGCCAAAGTTATTTTGTGGAAAAAAAACGTAGTAACAATTTAAATTTGTTGACGTACTGACTTAATGACGCCGCTGCGTTCTAAGCCAATACCGCTATTAATTCATTCATAGATTGAAATTGTTTATATCGTAGGGATATGGCATGAGTTTCAAGACCGGTCGTCCCCCTGATGTAACTCTATAGGGAATGCTATCGTTGGCATAAGATGGTAGTCAGAAGAATTCCCTTAGTCGCTTTTTACGCACGAGAACATATGGTCCAATTTTAAATCGGAAACGCACGGAAGGTATTTAATATAAGGAGAATTTTGAAAGTAACCTATGACAGAGAAAATAATAAGTGGTATTATATAATTCTGTTATGTATATCACCATGTGGCCAAAAAGATCCACAGATCTTTTTAGGAAGCTTAGTGTCGCGCAGTGAGCTATGGAAAAAGCTATGCTTGGTATTTCTCTACGAGACCAAATCAGAGATGAGGAGATCCGTAGAAGAACCAAAGTTGCTGACATAGCCCGTAGGATTAGCAAGCTGAAGTCGCAGTAGGCAGGCCACATAGCGCGATGATCGGATGGCCCATGGGGCAGAAAGATCCTGGAGTGGAGACCGCGTAGTGGCAAACGCAGTGTGAGATGGCCACACACCAGATGGACCGACGACCTGATGAGAATCGCTGGGTAATGTTGGATGCAGGTGGTAACGGATCGGCCGCACTAGACATCAGTTAGAGTGGTCTAAGTTCAGCAGTGGACAGGCTGATATGATCATTAGATGATGATATTGTATGACTACAAACACCAATGTCCAATAATGGGGCAACATTGCTAATGTTACATTCATTAATCAGGGTCAGGATGTATTTTTGTTCTGAGGAATCTGAGAGTCTTTCTTCTGAAAATTTTAAGCCATTTAGCATTTTCTGTCACTCAGTTACTGCTTTATGAACCATATAAGGTAATTTGCCACTTAAGATTATCTTTGCCGCCTCACCTCCTACAAGTACACTGGTCGAATAAGGGGCACTGAAAGCCCCACTGGTTTTGAGGTTCGTTACCTCCCAGGGTCGCAATAAGCGCAGAGCCATAATGATGATCTTTACGGGACCTTGTTGGCTGCAAAGGAACTTAGATAAGGTGGGCATTGTCGCTGATCAAATCTGAAGGTATTGTAGAGAGAATGATGATACGCTTTTGCACATACTGTGTGACTGCTGTGAATTGGGCAGCAAATCATAGCCAGTCCAGGCAGAATACATACTTTGCCCCAAAGTCGCGAAGAAAAATAGTCCATGAAAAGTAATTCAGTTTACACTGATGTTATGTAATAGAACTTAAAGTCGTTAAGCTCTCCTCCAGATACCCACTGCGTACTCCAACATAGTTCTCCGATTTTATAGAACAGAAGATATCAATAGCAGTCAAAATGTACAGAAGGCATTTACCAAAATGAAACAAGTCAATAACAACACTTGTTTATTGCTTAGGTAGGTGAATGAACTCTCAGCCTACTTAGAGTTAGTGGTAACCGGTGCTCATAGTTATCACAACGTGTATGTCGCCACCCTCATTGAAATAGAACGCTGAAGTAAACGCTCAATTTTTTTTTCTTTTTTTTTATGATTGAATATTTACTGGTGGCCCGGAGGCCTTTCCAGTTTCATGAGGACAGGTGGGCGAGCAAAGGCTCAGCCAGGAGGGGTGGGATTTGCTAACAGCCACCCGCACGTCTTCGAAGGAGACCTAACAACTCATGAGCAACTGCTTCGCGAATGAATCTACTACCGGATCGGAATCGCGACCCGCTGAAAAGATCCGGCGAGAAACTCAGCGAGCTGATGCATGGGTTAGGTTGCACGTCGACCTCTTTGTCGAGTTCGACGAGTACGGTTACCGGGGTTCCTCAGCCTGCTCCTAGTGTTAGAGCTGAAGGTATCTAGTGCAAGAGTTATTGGATCTGATGGATACATAGGAACGTGACTCGCTCAGTTATATTGTATAACTGACCCTTGAAACCAGAACAAACGACTTCTTCGCCGTAGAAATAGAGAGCATAGCCGTAACTTTCGTGCGTGTGCATGTGTATGTGTGTGAGTGTGTGATTATTGGATGTGTCATTCGTGAACAGGTATCAAATACGTTTTTCTTTTGAAAAAATGGTATTTGCCTGCGGAATTGGAACATCGGAGCCGTCGATTCGCTTGGTTCGGTTACATCAGGCGTGTTATTCTTAACGCTTCACTTTGAGAAGGCGGCACGACATGAAAACCCTCTTGTCGTGGCCACCGGTAATTACATACCCGATCCTGTGGACCGAACGGTAAACAATCGACGTCGCCTTAAACAGAACGTTACGGATCCTCCCGATCCATTAACGGTGCTTTTAGGTACCTCAAGCACCGGTCACCGTCCTCGCCGAACCCGTCGCTTGGGAAAACGAAGGGCTCAACGAGTAAATTAACCCACATAGGCACAGCCCACTGAGTTTCTCGCCAGATCTTCTCAGTGGGTCGCGTTTCCGATCGGGTGGTAGATTCTGCGAAGCACTGCTCTTGCTAGGGCCAGTATTTGCATCACTCCCGGTTTGAGCCCCGTGAGCTGAACGTGAGCGTCAAGGAGAAGTTGAAATAGCCTCTCAAGGCTATCAGCATAGGTAGGTAAAAGAAAGAACTTAACGCCACGACATTTTTTCAAGTAAATCTTAAGGCTTAATATAATTATTATAAAAAAAACACACACTTTATTAGCCTTTTGATGGATTTTTTCTTCTCAGTCGCACACCACTGGCGGAGTGGTCGTGGTTACGTATGTCTTAATGTTTGATTTTGTGAATTGGGAATTCATTTTTCATAGCTTTTTAAATTTAGCAAAATTTTAAAAGATCAACTCTTTTATACGACAACATAAACTTAAATATGGGCCTTGAAAATAAATTGTTTACAATTTACAAAATACTTTTGAATTGTAAGTAAATTTTGTCGAATCATTTATATTGACGTTAACGCGAATGACACTGTTTGCAGTCTACTTAATCCTCAAGTAACATAATACGACAGTCCTCCATAGGTACATATGTATATGCAATAAAAATGTTTTTTCCTCTGCATAGGTATTTGGTAGTCCGAGGGGCTATTCCAGCTACGCCTGGACGGGTAGGTGTGCTCACAGGCTCAACCTGTGAGAATTTGCTAATACTAGTCCTAGTAAGAGCAATGGTTCGCAGAAACTACCATCGAATAAGAATATATTCATTTATGCATTGAACTGTTTAGTCACCACACAATAACATAATACATATTATAATATGATATAACATTTTATTTGACTTTTGGTGACAAGTGTAAAATAATTTGATATTTTTTTTAATCTTTAAGCAATAGAATTCATTGCTTGAACTTCGAATATAAATGGCAGCATAGGAATCTTTTAAAAGCAGACTTTAACAGTTCATAGAACATTCTTTTAATCAAAGCACGTTGTATGTCTTATGTTTTTTTTTAACGTTTATTTACGAATAAGTGGAAATAATGATGATATAAACGTACATTTTGACCTTTTCACTTGATTCAGTCCCAATGATACAGACAGCAAGAAGTTACAACTAACAAGGCCAGGTCGTCATCGAGTTACGAGCACGGATCTGCACTCACCTCTGAATCCTTGACCCATCCAGAGGCTACTCTAACGCAGAATGCATCGCTGTCCTATCGCCGTGTTTGTATAAATAGGTATTTAAAATGCCTTCTGCCGTGGGAACCGTGACGGGCGCCCGAACTAAGATAACCCTTCGCTGCACCGCTTGCTGCTTCACCATCGCTACGATTTAAACAATGCATTCTAATCCCAACCCATTTTGATACTTAATTCCGTAACGAGGTGTCCCTATCTCCGTTTTTATCGACGTTTTTTTTTCTACATTCAATAACCGTAATAGGCGCTTTGAAATACTGTTTAGAGCGTACATCGTGTTTTCATTTACCAGAACAAGGACCAGTTGTGCAAAGTAAAATGCTTCTAAGCTCACCGGCTTAAGATTTATTTTTGTATGTCGGTATAAAGCAGTTGGTACAGAGTTGGGACTGCACGCTGCGAGATGTCATCTGGAGGCCCCGCTGAGTCCCGCGAACAATATTGTCTCAGCTTTAAACGCATTGTGAATTTTAAAATCAATTCGTATTCATTGTCGTGAACGGTTATATTGTCTTACGAAATCGTATAAAGATATTCAAATGGTGTGTGTGTGTTTAAAAGCTTCTTAATAGCGCGTTAAAATCAAATAGGAAACCATTATACGCCAGGTTCGTTAAACAAAATAATATATTAGACTGGTTCCATGATTTTGTCTGCCGTGTTATCTAGACTGTGTTTGTGTTCTATTTTATTTTAATTTATTTTGCGTTACGTTGCCTAGTCAAATATATACCTTATTGTATGGAGGAAAAGTGCATTATCAACTGATGTTTCGGAACATCCCTTCAAATTAATAGAAATTATTATTGTTCTTGAAAAACCCGTACAATCTATAAATCTTTAGTGAAACTTTTTTACTGTCAATTGTTTAAAAAAATTGCTAAATATGGTAATAAACAGATATTGTAGCCTATAATTTATGTGTAAGCATAAAAGGAATAACAAAAAATTTAAAATCGATTGCTTGCAACTTCCAAGGACATTCGAATTAGAGACAATATAAAATCTCAAATAAATAATTTTATTTATCCAGTTTTGTTTCGAATAAAAAAAACTATGTAGATTAGGTAGTCTAAGCAACAATTATTTAAAAATAAAATGACTTTGATTCACTCTTGAAATCTTGAAACAGGTTGTTTTGTACCATTATCATTTTACAGCCAGTCTGTATGTACCAACATGGCGTTTATTGCCGATTCTGTGTTTTGTAGTTTTCTCTCTGCACAGTTTACGAATTTGATGGTGTGTGAAGAACTAATAGGATCGTCCCTTATACAGAACCAAAGGCTGATTAACTGTTTTAAGCGTACGATGTCTGGTCGCGTAATAAATCATGTCAATTTATTACTGGACAATAAATTTCAATTTAATAAAATGATCAACGTAATGCCTAAGTTGGCGTTCGTAATTTCAACCATTTTCCTTTCTTGTCTCTGGTGTCAAAATCCTATATTCGATAATAATACAATGTACAGTTGACTACTTTAACTTTTATACTAATGTGCCCCATTCTAATATTTCTTGATCATTTCGGTACCGCCCAATTATAATAAACGTAAATTGACATAGTTGACCGTGTTTTGTCTCCTTTATTGAATTTGCAGTTGTCTATCAAATCTATACTAATAATATATAAATCTACAGTGGTGTTTACGAATGTTCCGTTATAACTACTGAACCATGCATCCGATTGACTTGAAACTTGGTATCCATGTAGAAAATACATGTACTTAATGAATAGGCTAATAATTATATTTGTTTTATTTATTGTTTAAAAATACTGCTAATGTGGCTTATTATTTATTTATATGAGTGTTAGACTCCCTAATAATAATGACAATAAATAATAATGTTAAGTTTAAATTCCCAGCGAAGCGGGCGAGTACGGCTAGTAATAAATATTTCTAGTGCAAATATCTCTAGTACTCTTCAAAAACATTTTATCAGTACAATTTGACTTACAGAACTCACATTGTTGATGTGACACAGATGCATTATTGTTTCTCAATATGTTATTTTAATACTAAGCTAGTTATTGTTGAAATTTACAAATGAAAATGGGTGTTGAATACAGCAATCTACACAAAACTAAAATTAAATGAGTTGCCTCGTCAATAAATGGGGTGAAGCGAGAGATGCAACACTAAGATTAGCAAGAGAATCACAACATAAAGCGTTTTAATGCATTCCAGCGATTGTTATCTAAATTTTTATGGCACTGCAAATGGATTTTTGAAAGTAATATCTGTATTAACTGCTTTATAACGATCGGTACGATTTATCATTGTATCAAAATAGGAAAGGGGTTTCGTTTGATTGTCTTTTTATTAAGCTGTCGCTTACTTTAGCTAGATTGATTGGATGAGACGCTTACTTCAAACGAGCGACTCCTTCCAGACTGATCCTACGAGGTTCAGATTCGACGAGCCCTTATGTCACCTGCTTGTTACCTATTCTCCTGTCCAATTTAAGTTTTTGATGTGAAACATCTATAGCCGCACGTAAAACCGATTTCTGGCGTGGCGACGCATGCCGTGGCGAGGCGTCGCCATGCGCAATCGACTGTGCGATTCTCTCCCACCCGATCCGGCGTTAAGCTATCTCTCTCGCTACACTGAGCTCGGATACCTATAGTTTTTACTCCGTAGTGTATACAGTGTTGTTTACTACAGTACACATAACCTGTGTTTTACTTGAAAACAAATTATTTTTTCGTAATATTTTATTTTATCATTATGACATATTTAGTTCCTATCACAATCTGTTATTTTCTGCATATTACTTTTATAAAATAAATCTGCCAGGCGTCCCGTGACGGCTCACTTTTTTTTTTTGCTTAGATGGGTGGATGAGCTCACAGCCCACCTGGTGTTAAATGCTTACTGGAGCCCATAGACATCTACAACGTAAATGCACCACCCACCTAAAGCTCTAAGGTCTCAAGTATAGTTATATAGATCTCAAGTTATAGTTTCAATTACCTAGTTCTATTCCGGCAGCGAATCACAACTTCAAAACGTGGGAAAACAGTTTTCGTGGCCACGGGTAACTAAGGTGTTATTTCTCGACATTTAAATATTGTGTTAGCAAAACGGTTAACACAATAAGTGAGTCTCGACAAATTCGAAACTTCGAAAATGACATAATTACAATAAAATACTCGAGATTAAGCCGTAGAAGTAGTTTAGAATGTATCTCTGATCCTCAGTGAACCTAAAAAGATACCATTGGTAAAGGGCGGTAAGTGGTAGGAGTGGTAGGTGGTAGGGGGTGCCATAACCGGCCACTGTCAATTTTCAACTATTTATTTGTTGTAAGTACTATGGAAAGTTCTCTGTGCAGAGCAGAGGGGAGAGCAGTTTATATCCCACTGATCCTAGAGTTGACGTGGCAATCGTGAAATTTCAACCAAGGCGCAAAAATACGCTAAATGTTCGAATTATAGAGACCACCCATTCTAATTCAATAATCAATTCAATAATTTATACGTGAGTTACGCTAAAAAATCACATTTAACCTAAAAAGTTTTGTGTAAATAGCATTCGTTTTGTACTTTTTTTTTTTTTTTTTATTCCCTTTGTAGGCAGACGAGTATACGGCCCACCTGATGGTGAGTGGTTACCGTCGCCCATGGACTTCAGCAATGCCAGGGGCAGAGCCAAGCCGCTGCCTACCGTTTAATACTCTGTACTTCTTTACTATACTCTGTACTTCTATACTAATAATATTATAAATATTATAAAGAGGAAAGATTTGTTTGTTTGTTTGTTTCGAATAGGCTCCGAAACTACTGGACCGATTTGAAAAATTCTTTTTCCATTAGAAGCCGACATTGTCCCTGATGAACATAGGCTACTTTTTTTATTATTTTTTTATTTTATTTTTTTGGTTTCATGTGTGTTTTAATGTTTCCGAAGCGAAGCGAGGGCGGGTCGCTAGTCTTTAATATAGATATATGAAGGACGAAGCACGAAGGAAGGACATATTCATGCATAACGTAGATTCACGTAAAACAAGAATCAAATAAAAAATCGAGTAAAATGAACAGTAATCGTTTAATTTAAAATATCTGATCAAAATGGCCGCTCACCTGCTTTATCCCACGATCGGTCGTCTCGATTTATAGATATCGCAAAATCGAAAGGCGTCTCGTATTTTGCATAACGCTTAAGTTGTGTAGCACAATGCCCCGTGACCTACAATAGATTGAATGCACAACTATAGACAAAAGACATGTTGTTCGCAGGTCACCAAGTCAAAAATTGACCTCAAACTAAACATGAAGATGATCTATCTATCTTCCCTGTTCTGTTTATTTTTATTATGAAATTAGGAACGGTTAGTTAAACTTAGTGCATAATTATAATGATATAAAAAATAAGGCAAAGTTAACATTTTCTACATCATTGATTTGCTGATAGTAATTTCTTCAGTAGATTTTGACAATGGTTGTTTATTTCAAGCGTTAGCAACTTTAAGAACATCAATTGTGATACCTATGATTAATTGGAAATTATCTCAAATCCTTTTCAAATATCAATTAGTCAGAAAGTAAATACCAAAGGTTATGGTGAACGAGAAATTACTGAATCCAATATTAAGCTAACGAATTGTAACAGTGCTTTTTAAAAAGTGTCTGAAATCAAAAATAAATCTGATTGTTGTCCAATCGGCTTAACTTCCTGTATCGACCAGTCGCAGTGAGCTCGTTGCCGTACTTCCAAATCGGCGTTCTGATGTTCTTTTTCTCGTCGAATAAAAATAGAGCAAAAACAAGTCTCAGGTTTTGAACCCGGCGACCTTGCAGTCGAGTGTCTTACTGATTGTGATACACAGTTAATATAAAGAAAAAAGAACACTATAAAATGCAAAAATTCGCCGCTATTAAAACGCCGCTGTCTTGATAAACGCAGTCGCCTCGACAGACAAATCATTATAATGAATTTCCATAAAACTGAGTTTCCTGCATACCTCAGTGGCACGGTACCATCAATCATTGGGTCTCATTAAAACCTCACCGAGATTCACTTTTACTTTTATTCAATAACTAGCCCATCGAATATTTATGAGAGATCTTCGCTTAATAATGTTGTTCGTTATTGGATGTTTCGACATGATTATTTCGTTGAGCGTCTGTCAGCCAAAATCTGCGTGCGGCGATCATCGACTTAATTATTGACATGTGTTTTTTTTCTCTCTTAATTACAACTAGATAGCCTTGCTGCATTGAATCGTCAACGTCTATTTATTTATTATGCGACTTTATATTCAGTTTCCAATTCGTTTTTAGAATCAAAATAAATTAATGAAACTAGACAACTAGTAATTTACTAGAATATTTACTAGAAAATGTACTAGACAGAATGGATAGACACTCAAAGCTGTACGTTTATGAAAACCAGAGATAATCCGAATACTATCCACCTCAGTACGTACATTTACATTTAACGCGGCCGTCTGGTGTAGTGGTAAGTGACATGGTCACTACACAAGGGGGTTGCGGGTTCGAATCCCGCCAAGGGAAGATATTTGTATGATAAATATAAAATGTCTTTTCCAGGGTTATGGAAATATATTAAATATGTGTATAATAAAAATATTACATTTATTTCCGTTATCTGGTACCTGTAACACAAGTTCTGTAGGAGCTTACCACGGGACCAGTTAACGTGGCGTGATTGGTTAGTAAATATTTATTATTATTATTTATTTATATTTATTTAAAATCTTATTAATTACATAATATTTTTTAAAAAATATATTAAAAATACAATTTTTAAAAAACATTATTATTATTATTATTATTATTTATAAATAAGTTTTCTACATTCTGCTATTCTAAATATTTTCTCCTGTTTTTTGGGCACCGAAAGATCACAAGAAGACGAGAAAAGTACATTCGGTTCTCTATCACTTTGTCTTCATTAATAAAGTTAATTATTGATAAGTACTCATCAATTTGTTGTGTCCTACTTGCCTTGTGGCTATTATTGATAAACAATATCCGTACTTTTTGCGTGTAATGGTTCCTCTCCGTACAGAATTGCCTAGCAAAGATCGTTATCAGCACCTGCTAATAGTAAAACTTCATTTTTGGGCTTTCAATAAAAGCGTTATCTATTTAAAGTTATTAACTCCAAACAAGAATCGAAACCGGACTCCGTAAGCCCACTAGGCGATCATTACGAATTTAGTTTCGATTGCATTGGATAATCCTACCTGTTGATATGGATTACATATGGAATACAATATAATACAATACTTGGTAGTAAAAATGGGCCAAATATTCGTCACCCGTGCAGATTCGAAACACGCCCTACCTAACTGTCAGTACAAACGTAACTTTATTGATTCGCCGGTAAGAATCATAAGAACCTTTAAAATGATTAGACATTTTCTCACGAGTCGTAACAATGTCGTAAAGTGCAATTACTTGAATAGGTCTAATAGGTGTAACGCGAAAGCGGTAGCAATTTTGGGAATAGTTGTTAACACCAATATCCTGTCGTTAAACAATCATCGACCATACTGCACACATAAAACTTTCTTTTTTACGATCAATCTAACACGTTTTACTGGCGATTATGAAATTTTTGCATAACGCTTTCTGTGGTGGAACGTTTTTTTTTATTCTATAGCTCATTACCTACCTACTCTTTGTAACTAAGATAAAACGCCTTTGGTGGTAGGGTGGTAGTGACCTCAAAGAAATCTGTGTGCTGCGAGTTTTTTAACTTCTCGATCGCGTAAAAGTTAACTCAGATTTGTATGGAGTTTGAACAGCGCCCCTAGCGGCAAACCAAGGGAAGCTATTCCAACTTCATACAAATTTGAGTTAACTTCTGCGCGATCGAGAAATTAAGAAACTCGCACTAGGCACACTGTCCCGAAATAATTCGTACACTACGTTTCATAGACTATGACATCTGTCATTCCAAATGAACTGGAATCTCAACTTTATGTCTCAAGAACAATTAGGGAATCCAAGTTGTGGTAATTATAAGCTACAGTAACCAATTTTAGCCTAATTTTGTTATCTCAAAGTATATGCAAAATTATTTTAAAAATGTCGTTAGCGAGATATTTGTCAAATATTTCCAACTTTTTGTCGATTATATTTCAGATGGCCTCATTTCGTTTTCATTCTCATATAACAACAAATAGGGTTAAAATATTTTTACATACTATTTATTAAACTAGACGTGGCCCGCGGTTTCAACGGCGTTAAGTTCATTATTCAAATAAAACGAATCACGCTGTATTTTCCGGAGGTAAAGATTTGCTCCTGTCACTCTGTGGTCCAAAACTACTAGTCCGATAGAAACAGCTACCATGACCAAATTTTGATATATGTACGTATATTAAGAGATCGTCATGTGCACATGACGCAGGTGAAGGCAAGCCTATCCTATAGCGTTTTTAGTCAGCGATGGCATCCCAAAAAAATTTTAAGCCAAATTTAAAGTCATCATAGTTTTAGATATCTAAGCAGTCGAATAGTTTTAGAGATCTTGCAATGAGTGAGTAGCACGTTTTGGTTTTTTATTTATTTAGTATGTAATTAAATTTTTCATTATTTCTGATTTAAATTGATATTTTATAGTTCGTTTTGGCCTGAATAAATTTTAAACTAGCTAAACTGGTACATTAAGTTTATGTCTCTATCAACTTACAATCACCAATTAAATACATTTTTTACGAAAAAAAAGACAATTCCAATTTTATATCATATACCTATTCATATTGGACAGGTGAGCGACATCTTAAAATGGTTGTTTCTTAAAAATGAGTTTATATTTATGGTAAATTAATTTGAAATATTTTGTAATGAGTTACTTACTCTGTATTATTCATTTTCGTCGAACAACGACTCATTAAATGTAATTAGTTCGTGAGTACTGCATAACATCAGTTGGCATAGAACAAGATTCCAGAGTCCACAGACCGTACCCAAGGCATAGATGTTTCGCAAAGCTGAAATTTGTAGTTTTTTAATTTAGTTATAGTATGTCGTGCGTCTTCGTCGTTATATGACGTTCATTCCCATTTCAGACGTTTCCGTTTTAATGCTTTTTTTTTCTCCTATCTATGTTGATAGCTTTGAGAGGCTATTCTAATGAGAGGCTAATTCTTGAGAGGCAGCTACCACCGGATCGGAAATGCGACCCACTGAGAAGATCCGGCGAGAAGCTCAATGGGCTGTGTCTATGCGTTAAATCACTCGTCGAGCCCTTCGTCGCAAGCGATGGGTTCGACGGGCTCGACGAGGACAGTGATCGGTGCTTGTGGTACCTAAAAGCACCGTTAATGGATCGGGGGGATCCGCAATGACGTGCTTAGGGCGACGTCGACTGTTTACTATTTGGTCTACAGAATCGGGTATGTAATTCCCGGCGGCCACGACAAGAGGGTTTTCATTTCATGGGTAGATATTTACTGAACGAATCAAGCTCCAGGTTATCATAGAGATCCACGTTTCTTAGGAACCATAATGCGTCGACGGCTATCCTGCAAAAACGGGATTAAATAACTTGAAGGGGTTTCAATTTGGCGAGGGCCGCGTGAGCGAACACTACGCTTGCATAGGTCATGACGGGGCTTAAAACAGGGTGCTTAGTTTGCAACGTCAACGCTTAGAGGCTAAACGCCCGATTTAATCTTGAATATTTGAAGATGCGACTATTCCGCTATTTAAATCTGACAAGTACCATATTTAAAAAAAATATTTAATATAGACATGAACGGCTTTTACGATGAAGGAATTTCATAAAAAATGACATTTATAATTTTTATAATTACTGGAGGTAGGATTTATTGTGAGCACGCACAGATTGTGGTAACCGTTGTGATGTATGAACGCGGTGAACACTTAGGACTAAGTGGGCCGCAAGCTGGCCTATATACAACTATTTAAAAAAAAACTCGTTTGTGACCACTACTACATACTTCTGTCTGCCTTTAAAATACATTATCTATAAGTAGAATGCCCAGATGATAATTTAAAACTCATTTACATAAAATCACTCGGTAAAAGACAGACAAATCATACAGACAGACAATTAATACATATTTTATAGATTAGACTATCTTCATTTATAATTATTGTTTAGAATTTGAAATTATGGTCATAATATAAAATACAATGGATATCGAATATAATTACGGTAATATTCGAATAGAAAGTCCGTTATCAATTCAATTGTCTAACCACGCCCGCGCTCGCTGTCTTCGTGTCAATCTTATTGTGTAATATTGTAACGTAGGTAATTATGATTCAAGAAAATTCCTATATTGAATAGAGTAATGAGAAAACAGTGACTCAGTTGTATTAGCCATTTGCAATTTTTCAACGCATGGCCTTTGTGTGTTTTTAAAGATTTGAATTTAATTGTTCGTTTATAATATCTTGTTATAATCAATAAAATACCGTTTGATTACGAAGTAAATCGTATTCTACTGATTATTTAAATCCATACCAAGATTGTTAAACAGACAAATATTAGTTGGTGTTTTTAAATCGATATTTTTAACATTTAAATGTTCAATTAGTAAATACTAAATGTCAATTTTAAACAATTCCCGAATGCAAACTTGACTGCGTGAATACAATAAATTTAGCCTCGAATTCTGCAAAATTATATAGTCTGATCAGAAGACAAAATATTTTTCGTGCAGCAATAAAAAACCAAGAATTCAATAAATTTATTTTCTGTCACTGATTAATATAATTTCTGAAAGCTGTATTGAATCGTATTTAATCGCAGGCTTACAATATTTAATGTACGTAATTTAAATTTTCTTCATTCCCATATTAGCTTGAGATATAGAAACAATGCAATTCGTTAGGTACATCCTGATGTTCGTCGATAATTTCAAGGTTCACATCTCGAAGTTCGTGTCTGTCAGTTGACATGCCGGGAAGGCAGAGGTCATGTATACAAAACGAAACAATTACTTCTTTAATCTGTAACTATGATGACATTTAGATAATAAATAAAAAACTCCGCCTGGATTCCGACCTTATGAATCGTTAGACAATTTGACGTATTAATGTTTAATAATTGTTTTTGAAGTGAAACTTCTTTAGGTGTGTCGAGAGTAAAATTTAACTCGTTACGGCTAGAGAGAAAAGATACAATTTAGGAAGAGCGAGAGTGAGAAAATAGACAGAGCGTCTCACGAACCACTCGATCGTAGATCGTGGAGAGAGGGAAAGAACAAACGAGCTAGGTCGTTTTTCTTATACACAGCATTCCCTATTATAAGAGAAATTTGATTTAGGGACAAAAAATAAAAAAAACCCACAATACTACACACCACAAAAGAAGTTTCACTTCTTTCAGGTGCTCCAAGTTGCACGCGGAGCTTTTTTTCCATCACATGAAGTGTGCAACATGATTCTGATGGTAAAGCGTATTGTGGAGTGCGCATCGATAGGTTTCACCATCCTACCCATTTTTGCCGCGAAGCATTAATGCATTTTGCTCTGACGTTTAGGGCTATCACTATTCAATTCCATTATCCTGAAATTCCATGTCTCAATACCTGCAATATTAGACTTTACTTGCGGTAGCTATACTTAGCGTTTAACACTGAGTAAGTTTGTTATATTCACTGCCGGCGCAAACATGTAGACAACCTTACAATCCATGTGGTGTTAAGCTATAACCAGAGCACAACGGACATCGCACTAGAAATGTACTATCAAACTTGTTGTTTAAATTCCAAGCTCGAGTAGAATTGACTATTCTACCCTTTAAGCTGTAACGTATATCTGCTTTGTAGCAGAAATAGACAGAATGAGAAATAGCCGCAGAACACGTCAATATACATTCTTACCACCGGCAAAAATATACAGAAAACCAACATACAAAATCGTTATTTGCCAGGAATTTAAATAGTTAAAAAAATGTTAAAACTGAGACCTTACAAGTCATGTCTCGAGGTGGGTGGCGGTATTTACGTTGTTGTAGACGTCCATGGGCTCCGGTTACCATTTAAAATCAGGTGGGTCGTGAGCTTGTCCACCTGTATAAGCTATAAAAAAAATTTAAAACAATTTTATGCAACAGGTACCTACCTCCTGTCTTAATTGAAATGTTTCATAACAGAAATATATTAAGTAGCATTTAATTTCTAGTGTTTTTGTGAGTCTAGATTCAGATTGAACATAAAATTCTTGTAATTTTAGCATATTAATTATTCATAGCCAGTTTTGAATAGGAGTGTTGCAAAGCTATTAACTTTATTTTAATCTCGCATGCATAATGTAGGATCCTCATGATTCCTCTGATATTAATAGACGCACGTTGGAACTCGTTGTGCGTTGATGTCTTTTGTACCGAAGCAATAAACTTGCATTTATTACGCTGAATATTCACCTGCTCATATTTAAATTAAATAAAAGATGATATCTGAAACTACATTTGCTATGTACAGCGAAGACCGCGCTGCCACTAACTATCCAGTCGCTCTGAAGACGTTTCATGCGTTTTATTTTATTTTATTGTTTTGATGGTTGGACGAGCTTACAGCCCACCTGGTGCTAAGTGGTTACTGGAGCCCATAGACATTTACAACATAAATGCGTCACCCCCCTTGAAATATAAGTTATAAGGTATCAAGTGTAGTTACAACGGCTACTCCACCCTTCAAACCGAAATGCATTACTACTTCACGGCAGAAATAGGCAGTGTGGTGGCACCTACCCGCGCGGGCTCACAAGAGGTCCTACCACCAGTAATTACGCAAATTATAATTTTGCGGGTTTGATTTTTATTACACGATGTTATTCCTTCACCGTGGAAGTCAATCGTGAACATTTGTTGAGTACGTATTTCATTAGAAAAGTTGGTACCCCCCTGGGATTCGAACACCTGTGCATCGCTCAACTCGAATGCACCTCCCGCCATCGGAGCAGAGTTCATCCATATCATCTGGAACCGCTGCGTTCATCGACAGTGCGTTTCCAGAGGTCTTTTTTGCCACGTACCATCCGGCTATGGAATGGGCTCCCCTCCACAGTGTTTCCCGAGCGCTATGACATGTCCTTCTTTAAATGAGGTTTCTGGAGGGTACTAAGCGGTAGGCAGCGGCTTAGCTCTGCCCCTGGCATTGCTGAAGTCCATGGGCGACGGTAACCACTCAACATCAGGTGGGCCATATGCTCGTCTGCCTTCAAGGGCAATAAAAAAAGTCTTAAAGGATAAGACTTTTTTTGGCCACGGCGACATTTAAATTTTAATTTTTAAATTCGAATTAACTAGTTCGTTTCGTGTGTTGTAGTTCGGTCGCCGATATAGGAACCAGTTCCGGGACTGCCCGCTGCAGGAGCGACCGTTCTTTGTCCGAGTCGTCCTAGACAGCCGCCGCGCTGCATTCATGCATAGTAAATAATTACAGTGATCAACGGCAGGTGGGAGCGCACGCGCGCGCATAGAAATAGAAAGGCACATTGCAGTAATTATTTAGTACAGTTACCCGTAATGGGTCGTTTTGCGAAAGCTGTAAAGTAAATAAGCGGCGGTCCTGTGGTCCGCGGCGGGTGCGCGCACGACACGCGCATCCACCGCCTCGCATTCCCCCATTAATGATTCCTCACGATAACTAGTCAACTGCGACAAGAACTAAGTATTTAACATTATTTAATTGTATCGTAACAATTACAAATAGTTTTTATTTTTCTTGTCTGTGAAAATATAATATCATGTTTTATTTACAACTTTAATATTTAGGAAATTATTGATTTGATTATTAGCTATTAGTTACACAGTGAATCATGCTAATCTGTTGTAGTTGAATCAATGAAGGTTTATTTTAAATTAATTAAACATTGTTGTACGCATATTTTATATTTTTGCATTCCTCTTCTATGTTTAGGTTAAACTACGAGTATATATGACAAATCTCTACAAATATCTGCAAATCTCTACAGTGCTGTCGTATTAAGAAGCATAAAAAGTCAAATTATTAATTATTTCTACACTGCACGCAATGTAACACAATAAAAATCGACAGAAACGCAAGGTCGATGACTTGGAATGACGCGCAGAGCCGATTGCCTCCTTTGTCTTAATTTGCGGGCGCTCAGAAACGCTTTACAGAAATTTTAAATTCTTAATATATAAAATAAATATGTATATCAAGCAACTTAACTTTCCGCTTGTATTTAGGATTTAATTTTGTTCTTTTTTAAGCTTTTGAAAACGTTTTATTACACTCTGTGTGTTTATTATAACATAAGGTATTGAATATCCTTTGTCCTTGAATATTTCTCAAATGTTTTGAATTGCACAAAATATCGAACAAACTAATATGAAAGAAAAAAACTCAAATATCTGGGTAATCTTTTTTTATTTATTTTTAGGATGCACACGATTAAAAAATAATTTAATTTTAATTAGTCAGTATAATCATGCAAATTATTAGATTCAGTTTCAATATGAATCCTTACGTTTTGACTAACAAATGACATATATTATGAGGAATATTTCAGTTAGAAGTAAATTTTTCTTTGATACACATAATTTCTAACAATTTTAAGTCGTATTATTAAAACGAAACCCCGGACATCGACGATTGACACGTGATACTCTGTAGTATTTTTTTTATGTTACACAACTAAAGTAGTCTTTTTTACATGTATACAGACATGTTTTTTTAATTTAATTTTCATTTGAAAAACAAGATATAATTACAAGTTGTCGAGCTCCTAACAATGAAGTATCGGGGCGGCAAGGTACGGGCGGTGTACCGGGTCAGGGGTTAAGCGATACTTTATTTTGAATAATTTATATGTCGTTTCGCGATAGACGACGTGCCCTCCGCCTTGTACTGTTTATGGTAATGCTGAATATCTCGCATTGCAAATGCGCCGAATGTGTCGCCACCCGAAGCGGCCGCTCGCGATAACCATTATTCGGAATAAATTTTCTCCCTAGGAGCGCGTGTTACGGAACGAATGTTTTATAGCTAGCAGGCAATATTTTTAATGTCTTCATCGCATAAATATTGAGCGTGGCCTTTTCGATAACGAAAAATTAAAAATTGCGATCATGTTAAGACGTTAAGTTATTGCTAATTTTTTATGTGCATAGATATTGTTTTCATTGAGGATTCATCAATAGTTTTTAGTAAGACAGGGCGATCTTTAAAGCTGATTCCATTCAAATTCAAAATCATTTATTTCAACTTAGATAATCAAAATATAAATAACAAACTCTACCACCGGTTCTAAAATAAGCCACAGTCCTGAGATGAACCGGCGAAACAAACTCAGCGGGCTTTTTTTTATGATCATTACTGAACTAAGGGACTTAGTACGAATAAGAGCTACAAAAAACAATTGTACAAAAATCTCAGTTAATTAAATTGTGGGTATGACTGCCAAGTCGCAATAAAGGTCGAACGATCGGTCATAAGTTAAAAATTTGCTTTCATAAATTTTCATTAATCAAAATTAATGGAGTTATTACTGCATTGAAACTTTCAAGAGAATACTTAAAAGGACCATAAATCAGTCTTAAAGACTGTGGTTGAAGACGCATGATGAACTTTCTAGAACGAAGCATGATGATACTGTAATTACTAAGGGTTCGATGTTATATTAAAATATTAAAATATATTGTGTTATATTAAATAATATTGTGTTATATTAAATTATATTGTGTAATATTAAAATACTTATGTGATATATTTACACAAATATTGCGCAGACCAATAAATAGCAGCGACCATCAAACAGTAAGGTGTTTATTAATATCACCTGGACGCTTAGTTTTTTTACTAGGTTAGTATGACACGTTGTAAACTCATTCATCCAGTAAAGACACTTTTTTTTTATTGCTTAGATGGGTGGACGAGCTCACAGCCCACCTGGTGTTAAGTGGTTATTGGAACCCATAGACATCTACAACGTAAATGCGCCACCCACCTCGAGATATAAGTTCTAAGGTCTCAGTATAGTTACAACGGCTACCCCACCCTTCGAAACGAAACGCATTACTGCTTCACGGCGGAAATAGGCGGGGTGGTGGTACCTACCCGTGCGGACTCACAAAAGGTCCTACCACCAGTACAAACACAACATTTAAACTATATATTAAATTATTTTCGTTTTCGCAGTTTACAGTTTTTTTTTAAATATTGAAATGAAAAAATTTATTGAAAATTTTGAATCTTCTATACCTACGAAGACTTTTGCAATTCCATCAGTATAGAGTTTCTAATCATTACAATTATATGTGATTTTTTTCAATAAAAAACATTGAACTCCACACATTTGAAATAGATATAAATTTAAAACCATTACAAAGCAACAGAGAATAAGTGAGCGTCGTGTTACGTTTTGTAAATACTAATTTAATGTAATGATTTATAGGAGTTTCAAGATTATACGCCGATAAAAAAAAAATCGAAGGTAACTTGGAAAGTAACTTTATACAAAATAGTGAACAATATGACGCGATATTTTTAATAGATAATGATGTTGATGAACGACAGTCCCCACCAGCCGCAGCGCACCGTGGGAACAATATTTCGGCTCTACGATCGCCGTGTTTTGCAATCGCTTAGTTTATTTTATATTAAGCACCCAACCAACCATGCACGGATTTGTAAACGGTATTGTACACTAGCATTTACTATGCATAGTACAACCGCGAGCGTATGAAATGATTCATTAAACGCGCATTTAAGCTCAGTGCGCAGAACGGTTAAAGCACACAATGTCATTAAGTCCAAGGCGAGGTTGAATTATGAGCCGCAAATACACGGAAACGAGGGAATCCGGTCGATCTGAAAAAGATTAAGAAATCGACTGACAGCGTACGTACTTTGATCGTAATTGGCAGTATTTTAACAAACAGAGTAGTGTCAGGGGCGGAGCGCCGACATGTTTATGTGACCCCGGCTGCGCTGACCCGGCCCGGTTGCCAAATTAACGAAAGCGCGTACAGGTCGAGACACTTTCTACGGCCGCATGCGCACCAACATTTTCATTATCGATCGCTTTCATAATTCAACTGACATTTTTGTTGCAGGCAATTGCATCGAGAGAAAAAAAAATCCATACGGCCACTTTTAATAAGGGTTCTTAATATTTATCGGTTTCGAGATTGACAGGTTTTAAAATTCGAAACTTGGTGGTTCTTTTTTTTTTACTCGTAATTGAAACACAAACGAAGCGGTGTGTAGATTACGGTTTTCAATAATAAGGTTGTGTTATAGCAATACTCAACCTACTGTTATCATTGTTGACAGTTTAACTAAAAAACACCTTTAATTCCTATCAGTCACGTATCGTTTTTCAAGTACCAATTCACAACAACCATGCATCGATGTTCGTCGTGCATCATACATAAATTATCATTACTTATCTAAAATGATTTCAAATCTATTAAATTCAGATAAAGACCATTAAATGACACTATTTTTCTTAAATACGCACTCTAATAGGATAACTACAGCATTGCGAAATGATTTCTGGTATCTAGCTATTAAAATTTGCATTTTTCTGTAATAACATCAATTTGGCTACGCTTATACATAATTCATTGACGTTATTTATTATACCATTTATTTAAAATCATTGAAATTCTCTGCGTCTGCTTTAAATGCACATTGATATAAAACGCCTATTGTATTTTCTTTCGCTACAGAATAATTGAGTTCCAGTTCACGAGCCACGAATCACGATTCAGATTTCTCAATAATCAATTTTTAATCTTCCGGCAGCTCTGAAGGTGCGTTGACAGTGTGTAATTGTAATGTTTTTAATTTTTCCAATAATATATATTTTATTTATTCATTTATATATATTTTTAACGTATGTAATTATCTTAATCATATAAATTTTTTAAATGAAGGTTCCGGATAATAACATCATTTTAATACAAATAAATCTTAATTCTTTTCAAAAGCTTATAATTGTATTTTAATTATTCTTGAAATGAAACCTTTTTTTAGCACTGCTGTGATTTGAAACTAGAACACAAAGATGAGATTTAATCTGCGAGAGAATGAGATAGGAAACTTTCGGAAGTTTCTCTTCTAGTGCGTGTAAATTTCAAGTTTTTGTTTTTTTAATCTCTAAATGAACAAATGAGCTCAGAGAGACTTCATGCATACTGCTCCCTACCTTGAGACGTGACATATAACCCTCAATAATAACGGCTATCGCACGGCCGTTACACAGGACTACTTTGTGGCAGAATTAGTCAATAAGTTTTTTTTTTTATTTTTTTTTTATTGCTTAGATGGTTGGACGAGCTCACAGCCCACCTGGTGTTAAGTGGTTACTGGAGCCCATAGACGTCTACAACGTAGACGCGCCACCCACCTTGAGATACAAGTTCTAAGGTCTCAGTATAGTTACAACGGCTGCCCCTCCCTTCAAACCGAAACGCATTACTGCTTCACGGCAGAAATAGGCAGGGCGGTGGTACCTATCCGCGCGGACTCACGAGTGGTCCTACCACCAGTAATTACGTAAATTATAATTTTGCGGGTTTGATTTTTATTACACGATGTTATTCCTTCACCGTGGAAGTCGATCGTGAACATTTGTTGAGTACATATTTCATTATAAAAATTGGTACCCGCCTGCGGGATTCGAACACCGTTGCAGCGCTTCAACACGACTGTACCGGACGTCTTATCCTTCAGGCCACGACGATTTCAAGTGGTACCGGGTGCGTTAACAATAACTCTTGTTGCCAGTCGTAAATTTATAAATCACCCGCGGGATTTGAGCCCTTTTTCTTACGCTGGGGAATCCATTTACGGATACCCGATCGAGGGGGGTAACGGATCGGGTTATGTCGGACTCCAGCGCCTCCTGAGAGGAAGAAGGGAAGAAGAGAAGGGCCGAGGTCCTTCACCTCCCCCAATTTCTCACAGGAGACTACGCCTTGAAAAAGGCGCGCGAAGCACTTGCCCCGCAGAACGACTACCGACTAAGGTATAGTCGCATGATATGAAAATATAAGACTTCTTACTCATTAGACTACAACAACTTCAAATGTGCTTAGTAGAATGATATTATTTTTTATCCTACCTATTTGATTATAGTGAGTAAATAACTATAGTAGTAAATAATTGACATTGCAATACCAAAAAATATCATTAGATCAATAAATATCATTACATCAGGTCTATTTTACAATAAATTTGTTTGCCTTAATTATTATTAAGCATTATGCATTACTCTCGGCCAAAATTCTTTTTTTATTACACTATACATTATTTTTACATTTTTTTGGTGAAATAGTATTGCGTACCTTTAATCAAGTTATTTCAGATTTAGAGCGGTAATCTTCACGGTGCGTCTTGGACCAAGATGGCACTTAAGTAAGTCCGGCCCTGTACACTTCAGTTAAAAACAATTAAATTATGTCCTGCGATTGATTGAAAGCTTGAAAGGTTGTTGACAGGTTCTATTTTAGGTACGAACACAGTGTGCCTAATTTGAATTAACGAGTGTCATTCTTAAAATGCCGGATGTGACTTCCAAAATTGAAGATAGTTAAGCGGTAAACGAATTTTAAAAAAAAGATTCTGTTGAAACATCTTGACTGGAGCATTACATTTTAGTGTGGTTCGGTAATGCGTTTAAAGTTATATAGGTATATTAAGTACATAATGCAAATCAGTTGACTCACGAGTCATGCTGTATCATGCGCCTAGGATTTAAGATTTTTTCTTACAATGTAAGGGACGGATAAACTCATGTTCCTGTCCTATCATTACAGTAGACCATAGATCCAAATTCTTAGATATTATTCAAGAGCATTCATGAAAACTACCCTGTTAGGGATCTAAAAATATGGATGTTTATGAACTTTAAGGCTGCATTTCGTTGTTTTGATTATTTTCAGTTTAGTTATATATTTTTTGTTGCTTAGATGGGTGGACGAGCTCACAGCCCACCTGATGTTAAGTGGTTACTGGAGTCCATAGACATCTACAACGTAACTGCCGTCACCCACCTTGAGATATGAGTTCTAAAGTCTCAGTATAGTTACAACGATTGCCCCGCCCTTCAAACCGAAACGCATTACTGCCTTCACGGCAGAAATAGGCAGAATGGTGGTACCTACCCGTGCGGTCTCACAAGAGGTCCTACCGCCAAAAATAAATTTATTTAATGTTTTGTAATTAGAATGTAGGCTAATAGTTTAGAGTAAAGGTGGCACTTTGCCGAACAATATGGTCAGGTGTTAACGACCACACAAAGACGACCTCGCACAAAATCACTTTTGGTTTCTTTATTTGTCTGTTTGCACCTACACTCTGTAATAAATAAAGTATCTGCTTTTTTGAATCTTAATATCATATTATTATAATATGAGATCAATGTGTGGTCTTATAACGTTTAGTTCTACTCAAAAAGTTTAGATTTTCATAGGTATATAAAAGCTTATAGCGATAATATTATTTTTACTTCTTTTTTCTTTGCCTGTTTTGGAGGATGACATTTTCTCTATACTAGAGGTCCTGCAGTAGTCGAAATTCGACTATAATTAATTGGATTTGTAAGTTTGTACACTATTATGATTGTGTTTTATACTTCTATAATCACAAATTTCGCCAAGACTACACTATATAAAATATTAACAAAGGCAAACAATATTTAATTTATTCTCAATTTGACAACAGACGTCAAGAACAAAAGTTGGACAATAAATAGTATGCATACGTGTGTGCATCAAATACATGGTATGTAGTGTGTGTAATGTTTTCTTTATTGATTTAATGTATCTTTTATGCATTATTTTAAAAAAATATTAACATTGTGCACTTCTTCTTTATATTCTCTATAAGTGTGGAAAATTTCATACTCCTCCGTCCGCGCAATTTTCGTAAAAAGGGATACAAAGTTTTTGCTTCACGTATTAATATACCTAGTCAGGTCATAAGTATTGTCACACAGTAAAAACTTTTCTTTTAGAATGCTGGCCACAAAAAAGTTTATTGAATTCGAATTTCGAATTGTTCATGAAAATAAAAATGTATACTTTTAGAATTTTACTCATTTTTAAATATGGAGTGGACGCTTAAAGAAGACCGTGTTGCAGTTATTGCGTTGCATCGTTGCGGTTACGCGCCAATTCAAATTTTTAACATACTGAAA
>NW_021011511.1:1363675-1508825 GCF_003987935.1 Bombyx mandarina | reverse complement strand
AGCACACAAGACTGGCTGGCGGCGCGTGAAATCGACTTCATCCGGCACGAAGACTGGCCCTCCTCCAGTCCAGATTTGAATCCGTTAGATTACAAGATATGGCAACACTTGGAGGAAAAGGCGTGCTCAAAGCCTCATCCCAATTTGGAGTCACTCAAGACATCCTTGATTAAGGCAGCCGCCGATATTGACATGGACCTCGTTCGTGCTGCGATAGACGACTGGCCGCGCAGATTGAAGGCCTGTATTCAAAATCACGGAGGTCATTTTGAATAAACTTTAGTGTCATAAGAATCTATGTTTTGTTAAGTTCATTTTGGTATATGAATGGTTACATAATGAATAAACTTGTTTCAATTATTTTACATTAAACATGTGACAGAATTTATGACCTGACTAGGTAAAGATAATGTTTTGCGTAGTCCTATATTAGCATCCACCAATATCTTCTCGTAGTTTGTAAAAGGCTTAGTAGCCTTTTACAACTACGCAATACTTTACTTTATGCAATACAGAGCACTAGATGATACACGAATTACTTAGTAGTAATTCGTGTATCATCTAGTGCTCTCTATTATAATGGGTTCTCATGTTTTCCGCTTTGAAGGGTAAGGCAATTTTACAAAACAATTGAGACTGCGATCGCATTTATCAGGGGGACGGCGTTTATCTTGAGATCTATATGGACTCTGGAAACTACTTCATATCAGGTGGGCTCATTTGTAAATGTACTACAATAAAAGCTCTGATCTCTGATCCAAATGATATCCTGACAAAGTTTTCTTCGAACGATAGTGATAATATGAACTCACCATTAGCGATTGGCTTAGGTTTCTATCAATTAATTTATACTATGACTGGAACTTTGACATAGTATTTTATAAAAACTATTAGCGACTCGCCCTCGTTTAGCTTCGAAAACTGTAATTTATTATTGATTTCTCCACTATTTAATGGATATTATTATACATATAAACTTTCCTCTTCAATCACTCTATCTATTAAAAAAAACCGCATCAAAATCCGTTGCGTAGTTTTAAAGATTTAAGCATACCTACATAGGGACAGACAGATATAGGGACAGAGAAAGAGACTTTGTTTTATACTATGTAGTGATTATAAATTTAACTTCAAACTGATTTTTGTTTGTTTGGTTCTTAATAATCCACCTTTATGTCACTTAATACATTTTTCGAACGAATACTCATCAGCCAGTACTAACGACATTTCCTGGAATGGAGAAAGTAAATAATGTACATGTGAATAAATCATCGGAGCTGACCAGCAACATGTTTCTGATAGCAAATCAATTCAGTAACGTAGGATTTCACGAAGCGAACATACCGCAACAAGTGACGGAACCTGTTGTACAATAATCTGTATGGCTTATGACAACGAAGCACGAACCTACGGATAATTCTTTTCAAACGAGTCCTGGATTATAGTTATTTTGGTTACATTTTATTTTATTTTAGAATACATCTAGTATTAACCTTATTTAAGTGATAAGTGATAATATTATAAATAAATATATATTTACTAACGATCACGCCACGTTAACTGGTCCCGTGCTAAGCTCGTAAAGAACTTGTGTTACAGGAACCAGATAACGGAAATAAATGTAAGATTTTTATTATACACATACATATAAATAATATACATCCATAACCCTGGAAAAGACATTTTATATTTATCATACAAATATCTTTCCTTAGTGGGATTGGAACCTGCGATCCCCTTGTGTACTGATCATGCGACTTAACCACTACACCAGACAGCCGTTAAATTATTGAATATGATATGGTTAAACACATAATACATCGCACCTCTTTGCGAGTAAATTAATCTATTTGGTACCGAATTAGAATGAAATTAAGAAATCTAATTACAGTTCGTTCAGTTATCGTTGAGTCGACATAATCCGCAAAGTAATATTCAATATCCCAAACAAAGTGAACTAGGCTGATCAGATATAAAATAGCTATTGAAAAATGAAACCATAGCAATGGTCACAATATTAAAAGGTCGACTCTCACGGCTTGCGTCAGCGCTAAGACCGTAATACTCAGTACGAAACATAACAACGAATATTGAATGCTCGCAAAGAAATAACCAATAAATACGTACTGTCAATAAAGATATCGATCAAAATTATAGGGTTCGGGTAGTTTAACAAATATAAGAGAGAATCGGCCGAGAGCAGCGCCCACTGTGGTCCAATGGTTTTTCGTGAAATCGCAATGTGCCCTAGATAGTATTTTGAACCACTATCAAATTATATACTCAATTATTTTGTTAGCAAATTGATCCCACGGGAGCAATTAATCGAAATATAATATCTTAATTTTAATACGATTTTATTAATTTTTATCTATTCTATGTTAGACAATTCGAAAACATAACTAGGGTTAATGATTCGCACTAACTTTACATCACGTCGAAATAGATATTATCCTCAATTCAATGCTTAAAATTAATGAAACACAAAAAACCCGTTGCTCTGTAAATAAACACACATTAATATACCATAACAATGTTAAAAAAACAATAAATTCAAGCATTCTGAAGTATTTTTTTAAATATAAACACCTTTGGTTCAGTTTACTTAAAATAAAAAGGAAATTGAATCTTGAAATGAGCCTCATCTGTCTAAGGAAATCCTCGCCTCCTTGCGTCGCTTTCCTCATAACTAAGGGTCGTCAAGCATTATGGAACCCGATGTTCAGAGAAAATCGAATTTGGTCCGACCATCTCGTGGGATTCCGTCCTCTGTGACATTAATAATAGAACAAATAGACACATTTTAATTGGAAACGTACAAAACATATTTTTAACATATTTTTGTTTCGTTTCAAAACCACTAAGTAGAGGCTTTACTGGTGGTAGGACCTCTTGTGAGTCCGCGCGGGTTGGTACCACCGCCCTGCCTTTTTCTGCGGTGAAGTAGTAATGCGTTTCGGTTTGAAGGGTGGGGCAGCCGTTGTAACTATACTGAGATCTTAGAACTTATCTCGATGTGGGTGGCGCATTTACGTTGTAGATGTCTATGGGCTCCACTAACCACTAAACACCAGGTGGGCTGTGAGCTCGTCCACCCATATAAGCAATAAAAAAATAAAAGGCACCATAAAAATAGAAGATCGCCTTTGTATAGCTCCATCATGGTTCATTCATACGCCAACAGTAGAAAACCAACTTACATCCACAAAACATGAGTCAAGAAATTTAGCTACTTTTGAAGTTAACAGACATTAGTGATCATTCCGATAGAGGCACCCGTCACGTGCGGACGTGCTCATCGTCCACTCGATCGCCCGGTCTTTGTTCGCCCGGCCATTGTTCGCGCGGCCTGTGTTCGTGATACATCTGCCGACCAAGTGTGTTTCCTGGAAGCTTTTATTTGTTTTGTTTTAGTTATTTTTGTGTTCGTGGAACATTTGCCGACAAAGTGTTTTCCTGCAAGTATTTATTTGTTTTGTTTCTTTTTGTAATTTCTGTTTTGTTGTGATTTTTCTTTGTCCTGTAGTAATCGGGCCGCATTGCCACCTGTGTTCAATAGAACCGCTCAGGTCCGAGAAGTTGGGGCCTCGCCGCAAGGCGAGTGTTTTCAAGACCCGGGGCCGCCCCACCTGGGTACTCAGCGATCATGGACGCTGTATTCGCGGAATTCCTCCGACTTCGCCACCCACAGCTCGCCTCAGAGTTTCTAGCCTTCAAGGCCAATCACACTGCGAGCCCTCTCGAGAACTCCGCCGCGCTCGCTGCTCCTGCGTCGCCTGTACCTGCGCGCAAAGCTTCTGCATTGAGCACCGCAGCCTCTGTCGTGCCTGCCGCTCCCGTGTCGCCTATACTGGCGAGAAAAGCTGCTGCGTCGTCCGCCGTGACCATCGTTTCAGCTGAGCGATCATCCGCGGCCTCCGTCGCGCCCTCTAAAACACCTACACTTGCTCGTAGGTCGCCTGCACCCGCCTCCTCGTGCTCCGACTCTGACTNAACCGAAATCGACGACCGCGGGTGAAGTTAAATTATAATTCATTAACAAAGGCCTAGTGATTCTAGAACAGTGCACGCGTCCAGGAGCTCCAGTGGCAGTCCCAGGTGCGTATGTGCATTTACACAATTTGTTGAATCCTAGACGTACATCGGGGACCTAGGATATCTTGCTGGGCAAGTTCCGTAGCCATCCCCGACCAGGGATCGATTGGTTTGTCCAGACCCAGTGTGTGTGTCGCGACGATAACCGGCTAAAACAAACTACCGAGCCGGGAACTAACGTCTCACATACAGAAACATTACATTTTTACTACTATAAATGAAAAACTAAACTTATAGTCTATCTTGAGACATCAGGTGGAAAATTTCAATTTAATCAATATGTTTCATTTCCATTTATTTATTAAACACTAAATAAAATTACAAAGATTTTTTTTCGGTTTTGGCCAGTCGTAAACATAATAAAAAATATTTTTGAGGATTAATTAGGCATTTCTTTATAATCATTATAATATGATTACTGACCTTTCAAATACTCTATAGTCTTCACAGTGGTCTCAGTTTACTATAAAATTAAATATACGGACATGTTTTTTACAATCAAAATCCCTTTACTGTTCATGTACAATACACAACAGTAGTATCTTATAGAGTTAAAGGCTTTGTCCGCATTGTTAATGTTAAGTCACGGTCTCACACTCTTTGGTGCTAGCATAGGATACCCGGGTGTCTGACCCCATTGTAACATATGACTTAAGGCGTAAATCCACGAACTCCTGCAAACAATGAGACGGTTTTCGAAATCAGCATACCGTTTACGATAGTATTGCAGCTTACGAAATTTTCTTTTATATTGTATGAATTTCAATAGGAATGGAACTGATAGTTTTTATACCTAGTCTAAGTACTTGAAGATCGTGTTGAGAGCTCGCGTGGGTCGGTAACACCCACAGCTTCGCTATTTGAGCAATGAAGTAATAATGTTGTTCTAGTACAATTGAGACTTCAAACGTAATTTTTTTTTTTTCATCAAAATTAAGGAGAGTTCAGGAAAGTTCATCGTGGTCTAAAGGATAAGACCGAACTCGTCATGTCCTAAAGGATAAGACGTCAGTCAATCGATCAATATTTCTAATGAAATACGTACTTGTTCACGATTGACTTCCACGGTGAAGGAATAACATCGTGTAATAAAAATCAAACCCGCCAAGCTATAATTTGAGTAATTACTGGTGGTAGGACTTCTTGTGAGTCCGCACGGGTAGGTACCACCGCCCTGCCTATTTCTGCCGAGAAGCAGTAATGCGTTGTGTGTGAGCTAGTCCACCCATCTGAATAATAATAAAAAAATCATTATTCACCAGTTTTCAAGGTAGGAACTAGAGAGAGCGTAGATGATGAAGGAATATAAGAAACGAGTCTTATATACCAACTTATAAAAGTAAAATACACTTACCTATACACCAGTAGCTCATTTGATTCTTTGTCCTGTTCATTTTGATTTTATTTTAGATTTTTATAATATTGTTGGAACGTAAATTACATCCACTAGATGATACGCCAGCTTGTTGTGTTTTTAAAGCGGTTAGTTGCCCTCAAATAAGAAAAATACTATTATTATTCGCCAAAAGATGTCGGGAAGAGTTGATTATTGAAAACACGAATGAAACAACATTTTCTGAAAATAAATCGTAACTAGATCGATTTATCGGCCCCGAAATCCCTTATATACTAAATTTTATCAAAATCGTTGGAGCCGTTTCTGAGATTCAGATTATATAATTATATATTAATATACAAGAATTGCTCGTTTAAAGGTATAAGATATGTAATCAAATTTTACAACGGCCATTCTAGTTGAAAAATAAATTGACCATAGCACGTGAATCATCAAAATCAATAATACAACACAGATTCCAATCACATTTTTTTTAATGATGTGTGGTCCAAAACTTTGTTAGAGCGAATCAAACGAAAATTCCTCTAAGGAAAATCTGTAAACGCTTAACAAAGTTCGCTCCGAAGTAAATTCTTTGAGGTCTTGTGAAGTTTGTTCAATGGCCGCTGTACGAAACGGATCGCTTCGGACTTTTTTAGTTTTACATTTTTTCAATGTTTATTTTATTCTTATTATTTTCCTTTGTAAGACTTTGTACAGTTTTCGTTGGTTTTTTCAATCATATATTGATTATCATCGATTTCATAAATCTATATATTAATACGTGAAGCAAAAACTTTGTATCCCTTTTTACGAAAATTGCGCGGACCGAGGAGTATGAAATTTTCCACATTAAGCATAATGCATAAAATATATATTAAATCAATAAATGAAACATTACACACACTACCATGTATTTGACACCACACATACGTATAGATATACTCTTTGTAGATTGTCAATTGTAAAACTTTTGTTATTCTTTAAAGTCTGTGGTCAAATTGAGAATAAATTAATATTGTTTGTCTTTAAAATTACTTGTCTCTAGTGTAGTCTTGGCGAAATCTGTGATTATAGAAGTATAATAAATAGTCTTTGACAACAGAACCAATGAGAATGTTCAAACTTATAATTTCAAATAATTGTAGTCGAATTTCGAATACTGCGGGGACCACCAGTAATAATAATAAAGCTTTCTTTATTCCATACAAAAATAATTAACACTTAATTACAAACAATTTGAACCGACATTAATGGATAAAAAGTTTACTTTCTTATATTAATTTATTATTGATTCTTATTTACATTATTTCTGTACGGACCCTGTAGATTTCATATACTTGTTCACTAATTTTAACTCGAAACATATTTTAACTAAAATTTGCAATACAAGCTAACTTATTTCTTTCAGTGTGCAAAATATTTACATTTAACCAATACCGTAAGTGATTATTATTATGAAGTTTGAATTTTTCAATTAAACTTCAAATAAATGAAGAATATTTTGAACGAAGCAGCGTTTTCACATGGTTTTCACAGATTACTCCTTTCAGTATCTAAAATTATTTTCTGTTCAGAAAATCTTGGTTGCTTAGATGCAAAGCTAACAAAAAACAAACAATAAATTAATTCATAAGGAACAATTTAAGTAAGTATTATTATAATTACAAAGGCCCTATTTACTCGGAGAGAGATTCCGTGAAACTTTTCAGGAATAAAAAATACAATACTTAAATCAACAATTCAACAATAATAGAGCGGCATGAAATATAATACAATTGAGATATCGAACTCATGCTTCAAGGTTGGAATTCACGACGCTACGTTCTGAACTCAAATTAAATTGTATAATAAATATCATTTTCATATATTCAAATCGTTTTTGCCATGTTATGTTTAGTTTGGTGTCCTCATATATTATTTATAATTCAAAGGTCTCTTTTTATTTTCTAAATAATACTTTTAGACAGTCTTCTTATAAAGGGATCATAAAGCAACGATAACTCATTATGAATCAAAGCGTTACTTTTACAAGCATTTTCAGTTTCTTATAGAAGCTTATTATTATATTATTATCCTGTACGAAGTTTTTATTCTCGATTTTTTATAAATTTCGGTAAATACTGAAAAACCACGGGCCTACGTCAAGTGGAGTTCATTTTCAGTTTTAGTTTCGTCTGATGTTTCGTCCTGCAAAAACTTCCGAACGATCCGGCACGTATTTCAAATTGTGGCTTTTTGTATGCTAAAAATATATTTTTGGGTAAATATATTTTTGGGGTGGTCAAGGTACTTTTGTATGACTCCAGTGCTGGAAAGCACAAGTGGCACAATATATACTTTATTCAATTTCCAAACTCTAGTAATTTCTTCCTTTAACTCTGTATATTTATGTATTTTTTCAGTTTCCGGTGGTAGGACCTCATTTGAGTCCGCACCGGTAAGTACCACCCTGCCTATTTTTGCCGTGAAGCAGTAATGCGTTTCGGCTTGAAGAGTGGGGCAGCCGTTGTAACTATACTGATACTTTAGAACTTATATCTCAAAGTGGGTGGCACATTTACGTTCTATGGGCTCAAGTATCCACTTAACACCAGGTGGGCCGTGAGCTCGTCCACCCATCTAAGCAATAAAAAAAATATTGTTTTCTATATATTAAGGGTGTTAGGAACTGCTGTCTATTAAATGCACTAATTTATTTATTGTATCAATTAGAGTTATAACTGGCCTTATTATTGTGTATAGTTTTGTAGTTTTATTACTATTATTATGTTTTCATTAGAATCAAGTAATCATGTAGTTTAAACCTCCAAAGCTATCAGAATAACCGAGATTTCACGATAATAACATCGAAGATACAAGCACATAATGCTGTTACTTGATATTTTCAGTTATTTTCTAACAAAAGAAATATAAATACATATAGGAGCAGCGTCGTGTTTCAGAAATAGCTTGTCTAATACGGAACCCTTATGTTCAGCACAATAAGGTCCATATTGTATTCAAGACGGTCTTCGTACAGTAAGTTAAGTTTAATGTGGTCGTAATATTTCCGTGACTCGTCGAAAAGCCTACATTGTATCATGGCTTTTCTCGTTTGTACCGTGACAGCGTGTTTTTGTTAGAAACGTCCGTAAATTATGATTTCGTAAAATGAATTTAGTATACAGCCTTCTAATATAAGAAATATTGTCTATATTAAATGAACATTATAAATCATATTTTTGTTTTTAATTTATCCAAAAATTTGATACATTCTTTAATGTGTTTCTAAAAATCTACACCCATGCTTGTATGTTATTTGTATGCTGTATTTTACCTGTATGCTACTTTCACTAAAACCATTTATTAGTCGCCTTTTCGAGATTATGACACACCAGATCATGAACTCTTGCAATGGAACGTAAATTGTATTCTAAAGTGTAAAAGATTAGCTGCCTGGTAGAAATATATTTAAACTGCTTATCATTTACATTTAATACGTGCCTATTCTGCAAAGAAGCAGAAAACAATTCTCCATTTTAACAATCAATTTGCAATTCTACTGAATTACTCATTTTGGATGATGACATTCACATCGGTTATGGGCTCCATTGACTATTTACTACGGCGCGAGCCCTGGGTTTGTTTTTCGACTTGTAATACTAAAAACGATATTCAAAAGTCAACGTGTCCGATTAGTTTGATATTTAACCAACCAGACTGGTCTCGAGTATGGCACGACTCCAAACTGAGTCTCAAAGCCAATATTGGACGATATTATGCAAAATTCTCACGTACGCGTGCCTGTCTCACAAACTGAGAAGTTAAGAAAAAAGAATATAAATGAAAAGTGATATATGTATATATGTTTACCGTGAATTGCCAGAAAGAGTGACGTTTTTGTGAATTGCAAATGAAAAGTATACTATCGTACTCTGTAGATCTATTCAATGGATTTTCATTTCGTTTATTTTTGTACCAATAAAGTTAAATTGCTCGTGGCTCCAAACCGTACTAGCATCTTACTTATTTCTGACACAAAGCTAAGGCGCAATACTTTTTGTTTAAAGTTTTGTTTCCTGAAAACACTTAACCCAAGATAGAACGTGAGCAAAAAAAAGATTTTATTATTGGACTCCAAGCTATCGCTAAATCAATTTCTTAAAAAAAAAACAACTGCAAGCAATAACTGCAACTGCTAGCAATAAAATTGAAAGTTGAGCTTACGGTACAGGAAACTGACCATAAAATTGTAGCAACATAATTGTTCAAACCTCAAACCTTCAATTGAGTTGAAAATGTGACTAACGAACAAAAAAGTAAATCTGGAAACATTTATTACTACGTAAGATAAATTATCAAATCACATACATACTCCTTATCAGTAAGAATGACGTGAGATTCATCTCTCTAAAATATTCAACGACAATATTCATCACATCACATATTCTGTTAGCCCGTTTCATGTCGTCTTGTCAACGCCTGTTGTCTTAAATTGATATTAGGCAAAAGCCCAGAATTTATAAATTAAAATTTGTACTATTGAGAAGGGTTTTTTTTATTGGAGGTCGGGGGTCTTGTCGATGTATCTATCACCTCTCTAGGTATTTCTGCTGTGAATTAGTAATGCGTTTCAGTTTGAAGGGTAGGACAGCCGTTGTACTTTAAAAATGAGACTTAGAACTCGTGTCTTACGCTGCGTCGTGGTATCCACGTTATGTCTATGGGCGCAGGTAACCACTTTAAATCAGGTGGCCCGTGAGTTCATCCACACATTTAAGAGATGAAAACACAAAAACATGGGAAAAATCAGTTTTTCTTCATTTTTGTCTGCCATAAAACATTGTGTTTACAAACGTGCGTACTTCTAATATAAGTGAGATATATATAGATATATATATATATATATATATAGATATATATATATATATACTTTGCCCATAAATATATATATTTATGGGCAAAGTGGACGGAAAGAGACGTGCTGGGCGAAGTAAGAAATCATGGCTCCGGAATATCCGGGAGTGGACCGGTATTGCCTCCGTCGAACAGCTGTTCCGGCTGGCTGCAGATAAAAACGAATATAGAAAGCTAACGGCCAACCTTCAGGATTGAAGAGGCACTGGAAGAAGAAGAAGAAGAATATAGATTTGCTGCTTATTTCATTTAAACTTATACTGGAACTGTAGCTGCTTCAGTCTCTTGAATGTAGGTTTTTTCTAGCAAAGTCCCACTAATTTCTGTAGGAATAGATTCATTTAGGCAATTAGAAAAGTTCATGACTATTTGCTGATTGGAGATTACTAAGAGCATTTACGTGATTACACCATTGCTCTGAGTGTTTTCATTGCAAACAATCCAAAGTTAACCAATATGATAGACGTTATTTAAATCCAACCGACTGACTGAGCTTTGTATTCGAAATATGAAACATGAAAATGAATTTTAAAATTTTGAATTTAACTTTATATGTGAAAAAATACCTGACCTCTTCTTTCTACGTTAATAAGAATGTCGCTGAATAAATTCGACCCAAGTATTTATAACTTATCAATAGCTTGAGCCTCTGCAACGTGGGCCGAAGTAAACCCGTTCAGGGACCTTTTGTAAGCTCTAGGTACTTATTTCGCGATACTTCAAATATCTCTAACTGCGTGACTTGAATCCGATGGAGTGTCTGTCACAGATTTAGATTAAACAGAACGAGCTTTAGAATAAATGTTGAATATGATAATAGTCTGGTCGTCTATTACTCAAAAGAAACAGTTCTAGTGTTTATTACACAGCGTACTGTCGTATTATTTATCTGTGATATACCCAATCTTAATTATCTTGAGATCTAATATTAAGGTACTTATACTAGTTATCACATTATATTCGTTTTTTAGGTTCCTATCGCTGCAATCGACCATTTAGTAAAATATAAATATTTTTTAAGCAACAATATTAGCAGCATCTTCTGAATTAACTAATTTTTGGATGTTTTTTTTCAAGAACAAACATTAGATGAATTATTTTTGACAAACTAATACTTAACATTTTTCAAAGCGCACGACGAGTCAAAGAGCCAAGAGAACATTTAACATTTGTTGGATCGTGCGCAACGCCTCAAATTTAAGGAGCAACTAATAAAATAACTTACCCTCTATGAATTCAGTTGTATTTACACAAATAATTGCATTAAAAGGGAACAATACAGCTAAGATTTGTGCAAAATAATGAAAAGTATACAAATTAATTTCGAACAAATAAATTTACAGAATGTTCTTCAGCCCGGCCCGTTTGAGCTCATGCCAAAAACGTGATTAGCTTTCGCGATATCAAAATATACTGGTGGGAGCTTCCAAAATTTTGTGTAGGATTGAATTTTAAATTTATGGTGACCATATGTTTCGTGTTTGCGAAAACCCAATTTGGAGTACAACTCCAAATCGTTTTCGAGAGAATAGGGAGGGATATTTCAAAAAACGAATTCTTATAATACAATGCATTCTAAGTTTGCTTTGTAGATTCAAGTTCGGAACTGAATAATATTGACGAATTTATTTATTGTTCTCGAAGACCGTTGTGGTGATACCTACCCGTGCGGGATCACAACACGCCAATAAAAAGCCGATAATAGAACGTGTTGTACATGGGTGGGTATCAGCGTCACGCATTACGGTTTAATAAGAAAGGAAAACCGTTCCATAATAAAACAGAGCATTCGAACCCATTATTTATGAAAAATACCGCCATTAAATTTTTTAGTTCTACAGGGTCCAATTCACCATCACGTCTATTTAACCATTTTAATAAAAGTTTTTGATTTAATTGGTAAATGCTATTTAAGATTGATTATTATTATTTTCTTAAAAAAATACTTTATTATAGTCGACTATCTATTTAGACAATTTCTAAATAGATAGTTGACTTAATCAACTTTAAAGGTGAGGTATACTTCTGTATTTTATAGAATAATGGCCATCCAATTTTATAGAATAATGGTATTTAGATAATAAACTAGACTATAGATATTAAGACAATTTCGAATTCATCAACTTATCAAATTATTCGCGTCTTGTATATTTTTTATAATTTCCTATTCCGCAACAAAAAACTTAACAAATAAAAAGTCTCCATGGACCGTAGTATAAACTACGAATTACTGAGCACAAAGAAATGCAGAGTTAATAACACAGCTGTCAAGTTTCGACCGAAGTTTATCCATCAAAACACATATTTGCTCTTTCCGAATGCAAAATGGTAACACTGCGTTCGCGACATAATAATAATATATTTTCATGAATTCAGTTGCTGCATTTTGAAAACGCAAAAGGCGACTTCATTGTTTATTATTTGATAGTGATATTCGGTAGGTGTTTGATTTAAACTCTAAAATCAAAAGTGTATTTCTAATGCAAAACGGTGATTGACGTTCGCAAGATCAATTTTCTTTTAATTCGTTGCTGTATTTTAAAAACGCAAGGCATTTAAGTACCCATATTTGACGTTAATGTTTTTTTAAAATAGTATTTCAAGAGTTTTTGTTTCCCTATTTTCCAATTTAATCGGATGAACGAACTCACGACCCTGTCGGTGTGAAGCGGTTACTTCCCAAGCCTACCTTTAGATCAACAAAAATAGTCCTAGTCATAAGACTTTCATAAGCACTACTATTCTCTTGCAGACCAAATCCAATACATATTGATGGTCTGTTTTTAGTATCGCTTTTTCTTTTGATAGGGTCTCAAAATCCACTTCAAAAATATACACACCTAGTAATTTATAATAACAATAGTAGTGATTCAAGCTAACCAATAAAAGGTGGATCTAAATGACGGGCAAGTGCACGCACACCGCTGGGATCGCGTGCAGCACGAAATAAACGAATATATTACTACCACTGACGCTGTCTTTACTTTGTACTGAAAATGTATGGTCCTTCACACTATCCGTTTCATTACATTCAATGATTGAACGTCAAATTATATTTTCCTATATCGAGAATCTTATTTTAATAGAGATACTAAAATAAGCACCATATATGAAGCCAGCTTATGGCATCTTATTTATATAGAGCAAATTTCGTTTTAAGTGAGAAGTAACAATAATTTTATTAATTTATTAATGAAAAAAGTTTCGAAGTTAAGAAGTTGCTCAAGAATCATTTAGGAAGACTGAAGAAAAAATAGATTTAAATATAATGCAAACGGGTATTGAAAACGAAATATATATAAAATCGTGATCAGTTACATATTATTATATACAAATAAATACAAATAAAAATTTTCATTTTCTAACACATTTAAAAGTCGCAAGCATACGAAATGCCTAAAATTTAAATTCGAATTCTCGCTGCTACCGCTCTCGCGCGATACTCATTTGCCTCGTGATGATTATGCCAGTCCTTTGTTTGAGACTACCCATTGTATAATGGTCCCGGTATGGTTTTTTCATCTCATAAATATCACACTCAAATAGGAAATGTATAACGGGCCCAATCTGAACGTTGCCTAACTGTTTCCGATTTGCATAATGCTTTCCCATTCTACAAAATTGGGACGAGTGTTGATTGACTCAATCATGCATGCTATCATCCTCTTTTTTTATGAAAATTTTGAAACATGCTCTTTGGACAAATTTCGAAAAACGGAGTTTTATTTTTATTCATATTTTACAAAAGGCTCATAACAGCCTTTCAGAAAACACAAACGTGTGTTCAGAAGTCTAATCACAAAATGGTTAAAGATGAAGAATATTATTTCCTTGACCACATTATATAAATAATCAACAAATACCATGTGAAGTGAATATAATTTCATAAATCGTGCGGGTAAAAATGCATTCATCAAAGCTACCCTGCATATTAACTGTAACGTCAAAGATCTCGATATTTTTAATGGTAATGTATTCTATAAAAATGTGAGACAAGTTCCACTATAATTAATATATTTTATTAGACATATTTTTTATTTTCTACAAGTTCATTAAAATACTCGCTCGATATCCGTCACCTCTATATGCAAACCTAAACATGATTCAAAAGTGTTTACTTTGGATTTCGCGAGTCATGGACATAATTAAAATCACTTTTACGGTTTAATCTTGCTTTTTTTATTTATAAGCTCTTCTTCGAGTCAACTTATTTTTTTATAAACTGCGATATTGCACGATAATGTTCTGACGCCTGAAGGCTCCTACTATGTATAAAGTAGCCGATAACACTCATTCTTGTCATGCCGTTATACCATGTGTATAACACAAGTATATTAAATATTTACCTTATATAAGAAAGTTACAGCTACTGGTTGTAGGACCTCTTGTGAGTCCACGCGGGTAGATACCACCGCCCTGCCTATTTCTACCGTGAAGCAGTAATGCGTTTCGGTTTGATGAGTGGAGCAGCCGTTGTAACTATACTGAGATCTTAGAACTTATATCTCAAGGTGGGTGGCGCATTTGCGTTGTAGATGTCCATGGGCTCCAGTAACCTAATAACACCAGGTGGGCTGTGAGCTCGTCCATCCACCTAAGCAATAAAAAAAATAAAATAAAAAAAGTTATAATACGGTGCAATCTAAAATTTCATTTCCCGAGCTCAACTCCATTTTGGCGTCATGTGCATTACAGCGCGCGTCGTTTCATCGTTTTCGTCATTTTAAGTTCACTAGAGTCGTTCTGAACTCTGATGCCACTGAATATCTTATTCCTTAATAGTATTCTGCTTTAACTTACCAAAAGTTGTATAAGCCAGTCGTTTGGAACAGATTACAAGTTGAAATAGTCGATATTTGATAAAGACGGTCGGTGCTTGTGATTGCTGCGATCGTCTTATCAAGCAGATGTGAAACCTGCCAGATCTCAAAATAGTGTTAGCATTTTGCAAAAAAAATGCATGCAAAAAAAACATTTGTCAAAACCAACAATATAGGACGGAGTGGGCACAATAATCAAATGTCGATTAATAAGGACGCCATTGTCATCCGTGACAGCGAAAACAGTAAAGTTTGGTTTGAGATCTACGAATAAATATAAATTGAAATTGAATTTGAAACATAATACTGAATAATTATTATACCATAAACAACTAAATAACAAATTTTAACAACTTAATAAAGTTCTTAGTAAACATTTAAATTTATACAAAACAGTGTAAGAAAGAATAGAAGCACGATGTTTTTTCTCTTTAAAAATTATTATCTTTTATTCTTTTTATAGAGAAATAAACCAATAAAGTCACTGCTAAAATTATTTATATAAAACAATGAACTTGACTGAGACATATTGTGTTTTTTTCTTCTTAATAAAACCAAAATTATAGCAATATCGATAAAGGAGGAAAAGTCTGCAATATCACAGAAAATATAAACATAATATATGTAGTTGATTTTTTTTTCTAAGGCTTGTTCACTACCAAAAAATTCTACGTGTCGATATTACGTTTTCTATATATTAATATCTATGCTTTTGTTTTCTTCTATATTTGTACAATGAAACTCGAAAACATCCAGTATTAATATATTTTATACTGTTACATTGAATTCAGAACGAATCTGGTATTCATATAATTTGTTTTAAGAGGAAATTACTTAATACAATACTGAGAATGACAAACAAAATGGGAACAAATAAAATCTCAAAACCGTTTACAACAAAGCCCGTTTTAAGCCCGAAATTGTCAGTTATGACCTAAAGCACGACACTAACGATCCGTTGTAAAATTACAAAATTTAAATGCTAATGAATATTCGTGATAGCTCTAGCGTGTCATGGCCGGTTTTCAATTTACTTCCCTCTAATAAAACACCGCTAAACAAAGCTGAGCGTAACGCTTGGCTATTGCCCAACCCCTGGAAATTAGTCCCTCGACACGCATTATTTAGTTGGATAATAATCAAGCAAATTAGCAGCTCGTTGAATGTTCGGCGGGGGCGGATATACGCTAAATTTCGTAAAGAAATGTGCCTACGTTGACCTTTTTTGTTGTACCTCTCTACGTGTGATTTCAAAAGCTCGTGAAGACAAACCTTTTCTTTTTATTACGCTGACACATGCCATAGTACTTAAGCTATATACATATTATACGTATATTGTAGACATGTTTTATTTTATTTTTTATTGCCTAGATGTGTGGACGAGCTCACAGCCCACCTGGTGTTAAGTGGTTACTGGAACCCATAGACATTTACAACGTAAATGCGCCACATACCTTGAGATAGAAGTTCTAAGGTCTCAAGTATAGTTACAACGGCTGCCCCATCCTTCAAACCGAAACGCATTACTGCTTCACGGCAGAAATAGGCGGGGCGGTGGTACCTACCCGTGCGGACTCACAAGAGGTCCTACCACCAGTAATTAGGCAAATTATAATTTTGCGGGTTTGATTTTTATTACACGATGTTATTCCTTCACCGTGGAAGTCAATCGTGAACAATTGTTAAGTACGTATTTCATTAGAAAAATTGGTACCCGCCTGCGGGATTCGAACACCGATGCATCGCTGGATACGAATGCACCGGACATCTTATCCTTTAGGCCACGATGACTCCAAAATTATTNGCGGGTTTGATTTTTATTACACGATGTTATTCCTTCACCGTGGAAGTCAATCGTGAACAATTGTTAAGTACGTATTTCATTAGAAAAATTGGTACCCGCCTGCGGGATTCGAACACCGATGCATCGCTGGATACGAATGCACCGGACATCTTATCCTTTAGGCCACGATGACTCCAAAATTATTGCATATGTGTTTTATTCTTCATTTTACAATGATGTGCGTAAAGGCTCTGTCTACTTTGATAGATCACTCTAATATTGTTAGAAATAGTACGTCGTAGCATACTTGCTGTATCTCTTTTAGAATTTCGGTAGGTTTGTCTGAAAGAGATTACTATTAACGATAAGCCCCTTTATTGTACAATTATTATTATATCTGGCTGTTGACTGTTTTATAGTGGTAATTGTGTTTTGGTGTGTAATAAATTAGATTCTCTCTCTCTTTGATTTTAAGATTAATAAATAATACCGTAATGACGTATTGAGTACATACTTAATGTTGTGTTGTTTTTTATATATTTTGACTGCCCTAATAATCGTTTTGTTGTTGCGAATTATTAATATATATTTTTTTGTATGGTCATTTAAGTAAATTTATTTATAATCAATATAATTTATGATTTACATAGAATTAGTTCGGTTTACTTACGGTATATTATTATTATTTATTTTTATTTATTTTATTGCTGAGACGTGTGGACAAGCTTACGGCCCATCTGTTGTTATGTGATTACCCGGGCTCTTAGATATCTACAACGTAAATACCGCTAACCACCTTGAGATTTGAGTTCTAAGATCTCAGTACAGTATTGACATGCCACTAGCTATTAAAAATATATTAAAAGTGGTTATACTTGCTAGGTTCAACTAACCTGTTAATTAGCAATTCAATTTTGAAGTGTGTATTAAATGAATGTCACAAAGGTATTATGTTATGTTTTGAAATAAAATAAAATCAGAAGACTTACTTCTTAAGACAAACTTACTATAAATGCTTATTGTTAGGACTTATAAACGACTGACTCGGTATATAAATATAAATGCATATAAGTATGTATCTACATAATATGTCAGTCTCTATGCTTGCCTTTAACAACGTGCTTGCAACATCTTCTATTCGCCGATAAATGTTCATACAGTTAGTTAGGTGTACTATACCTTTTGATCTGTAAGCTTTTGTAAAGCTTTGAGTTAGCTCCCGCAGTGTTTGAATTTGAATACTAGAAGATAGGGCAATGACACAAAAGATCCTAGCGAACGAAGTGTCGGGCAACTGCTTGCCTAGACTAAAATAAACACACCAAACTAACGACTATTGTTTTTGCTGTCATCTATTTTTTATTGCTTTTGCAGACACCCCGTTTTATAGCTGGAAGCACCGTGGAGGGAAATTCATTCGGAAGCCGGAGTAGTTCGTGACAAAAAAATAACAGAGAATGAGCTGTGGTAACTACGCATAGCACAGTTCTATGTAGTATTAACGAAATTTACTCCAGTGGCGGGCGCCATGATAGTAGAAACAATTTTTTTTAAGCTATTGCATAGCTTCTATCGCGGACCTTGAGCGTGGAGACCGAATCATGAAATTCCGTAACGAAAAAAACCTAACACCCCTCACTCCGCCTACCATGTAGCTCGCGTTTAACACATTCACACGTTGCGCTTGTGTTGTGTTTGTGAATAAGCGCGTGGCGTGACGTCACACTGCAAGCGCATCTTGAAAAGTCTGCCCATCTCTCTCTCGCGCGGTCTAGCTTATGAATGTGAAGGGGACAGTTAAGGTTTTGCTTTTATTAATGTTTAATATAGCGTGGTCTTGTTTTATTACTTATTAATTATAATTGTATAAGTTGATAAAAAATGCTATGCAATAGCTTTACCGCGGCAGTACCCGAATGCCACACGTCTTTTTTTTATTTGTATTTTATTACTTAGATAGGCTGGACGAGCTCACAGCCCACCTGATGTTAAGTCGTTAATGGAGCCTATAGACATCTACAACGTAAATGAGCCACCCACCTTGAGATATAAGTTCTAAGATAGTATAGTTATATAAGAAAGTATCTTAATTTCATCTTTAAAATCACAAAACCATATTTCAGTTACACAAAAACTACTCACAAATGCCGGTATCTGCAATGAGTTAGAAAATAGTTTGATATTATACATACGAAACACAGAGATAACTTAATCGAAGGTAATGCCTACGGTGGCATCTAATATTTGTCTGGGTTCTCCCTCGAGATTAGCTTAGCTGAGGACATTTCCTCGTGTGTACTAATAAAGTAGGGCAAACTATTGTATTATTTGAACCTCTCTGTTATTGATACTGCTTTGAAAACCAGGAAGTGAGAGATGATAGGTGCATGTTTTTATTTCTTTTTTGTTGACAGCATCAAACAATTATGCGTTACCACGCGTACCAATTCAGGATGCCTCCTGAATCCACTCCAGCCTCTAAAACTTCCAGGTCATCCATTCGTTCACGATTCATCTGGCTTTAAGCAGCTATCAGGGGCTTTAGCTTTAGCTATATATTTATCCATCGAATCCATTTATTGCAATGAAAATCGTGCCGAACTTGTAATCGAAAGAAATAAAAAAAGATCTGTGATATCGTGGGACACCGGATAGGAAGGAAGTTTCTTATTATAAAAATATTAATTTTAAGTTCTATTCGAGGTTTAAAGAAAATAATTATTCGGGTACATATACATTTTTATTATGATTTTTTAATTGATAAAGAAAACTGCTTTACAAAGTTACCAACTTTATTTTATTCACAATGATTTATAAAAGTTATGTAAGAATAATAATAATAATATACAAAAAAACAGCTATTTATATGAACTAGAGGTCCCACAGTAGTCGAAATTCGACTATAATTAATTGGAATTATAAGTTTGTACACTATTATGATTGTATTTTATACTTCTATAATCACAAATTTCATCAATACTACACTATAAAAATATTAACAAAGACAAACAATATTTAATCTATTCTCAATTTGACAACAGACGCCAAGAACAAAAGTTTGACAATAAATAGTATGCATGCGTGTGTGCGTCAAATACATGGTATGTAGTGTGGGTAATGTTTTCTTTATTGATTTAATGTGTCTTTTATGCATTATTTTGAAAAAATATTAGCATTGTGCACTTCTTCTCTATATTCTCTATAAGTGTGCAAAATTTCATACTCCTCCGTCCGCGCAATTTTCGTAAAAAGGGATACAAAGTTTTTGCTTCACGTATTAATATATAGATAATAATAATAACAGTCATCACGTAGACTATACATTAGACACTGTATAGCCATCATACTAAAACTATACATAAATAATAAAAATCTTACGTTACGGACGTTTTTTCCCGGTTAGGGTACCCCTCCGCATCGTCCTATAAGGAACTTCGTTCCCAAAAATATATCACTCTTATCTCGTTCACAGTCTTCATTGCAATAAAGATCAGTTTTGAAATTACAAACCTAAACATTAACTACCCGAATATACTGTTAAGCACATTAAGCAGAAATTCGATGAGACACTATCAGAGCTATAAACGTCAGACGCATTCTGAATGTATATTTAAGCAATCAGTTTAATTTCATTGCATGAATATTAAAGGCGTGTAACTCAAAGGGCTCTAATTAGGATAGATTAGCTACAAGGCAATGAGATCGGAATCTCATGTTAGGATTGTCAACCTGTGAACGAATTTCCTTTTGCACATCATATAATGAAGTACAGTACAAAAATAATAAAAATATAATAACACAATTTTTATTTAGGTAATATTACATTAAACAAACAAATTTTACATTATATTCCTTCTGCAGTTTCCTCTCATTTTCATTTTGCAGTTGTTCGTTTAAGACGTATATGAGAAATTTCAAGTCCCTCCTCAATGATAGCCGATATAAATACAATACAATCGGAATTAGGGATTGCGAAGTTCTTGTTGAACACAGGTTCTTGTAACGAATTAACTACGTATTCGTTAGTCATGAGTTCGGCCAACTATCCAGTACAATAACTAGATAATAATATGTAATTTTACTCAAACAAACATATGAGTAAGCGTGTAGGTAAAAACACTTGTAAAAAGTCTTACCGTGACACAAGTAAGACAAAGGTTGCCCCAACTCACAAATAAAAAATTCATTCACCATCGAGGGTTCACACTTTTGTTCCCATTATCGCTGTCTTTTTTTCGCCCTTGAACTATACTCGAATGTATGTAGTTATGTTTTATAAGTATTGAGTGATGTTACAAGAGCCATCCAAAAAGGTTTTATTTTGCGGTGTTATCAGATTTTTTGGAATCTTTTTTTTTTTTCGTAAAGTCTATAATGCTTTCATAGACACATAATCGCCGACAAAGCTATGTCGCAAATCACCTTTAAGCATCATACAGAATCCTTCTACGCTTTGTAGATGTCTAGATGACTTCGCCGTACTACTTTTCAAAGTCTTTTTTGGCTAGGTGCCGAATTTCATTCGAGATTCTGGCCTCGATTCGGTTTCCGGGATATGTGGGACAGCTAACTCAAGACATTAAACGAATTCCTTATTCTTTCCACAGATAGTCTGAGTCCTGCCCAGGACTAAGCCCTAACGAGGTAGGAGAGACCACACTGTAACCGGACCGGGGGTACCATACTCCTCTTTAAGCCCTACAATTTATGATCTACTTTTTTCAAAGCGAGCCCGTCACGGCTAATAGACAAAACCATAGCTATTTTATCGTAATTAGAATATGAATTCAGTCAAACAAAATCTATGAAGCAGCCTTTGTCTTAATTTGATTAAACTGCCTTACTGTATCATACCTTACAAGTCCCACAGGATCACTGCATTGCATACGTAATTAAGACCGGGCGTGGAAACTTTAGTATTTGTGTTAGACCGTTATCAACGTCCACGTGAGGGAGTTATCCTGACCCGAGACTTGGAATCTGTATGATTTATTGGTAGTCCATATTTAAGTGGTATTCTGTAGTTATTGATAGAACTACAAATTGTAGTGTACGAGTATGTTCTTAATTGCTTGCGGTAAACTTTGAAAGGTATAATTTGAAACAGCTAAACAAATATTTATTTTATTTATTTATTTATACTTTATGCACAAAACAAAACTTGTACACAGGCGGACTTAATGCCATGGGCATTCACTTCCAGTCGATCATAGGGTGGTGCAGAGATAATGCATGGTAGGTGCATTGACAAAAGAATAACAAACAACAACAACAAAACAAAAAAAGAACAAACTCAAAACAAAAAAAAAAATATTTCTTTAGAATCAATCAATGTTTCCGTGGTATAGAGTTTTTAGATTGTGTGTTGTTATAAGGCAGTTTTAAATAAAAATAAATAAATAAATAAATATATATTTACTAACGATCACGCCACGTTAACTGGTCCCGTGCTAAGTTCGTAAAGAACTTGTGTTACAGGTACCAGATAACGGAAATAAATGTAAGATTTTTATTATACACATACATATGTATGACATACATCCATAAACCTGGAAAAGACATTTTATATTTATCATACAAATATCTTCCCTTGGTGGGATTCGAACCCGCGAGCCCCTTGTGTAGTGACCATGTCACATACACCAGAGGGCCGTTATGAATAAACAATGTATAAACAAATAAACTAATAAATGAATAAATAATGAATAAACAGTTTCATGAAAAGTGCGAATTTAAAAATTGCTTTGCGGTCTTCTCTCGAACCTCCTTGAATAAAAAACTAACAAAAGAGCCTCTGAGTCTATAGAGTGATAAACTTCCCATAGGGAAGTACTTTGGGGGATTGATTGAGGTGATCCTAGCATTTTCCTTTTATCGTACAACCCGCAACGAGAGCAAAATTCATTCTTATTCCAGTTGCGTTCATTAACAATAAGTTTCCCGAGTTCATTTTACCAAAAGATACTAGTGGGTACCTCAAACGATTTGTTGGTGGCAGGCAGGGGCTAGTTATGCCGCTAGCTAATATCCCTGAACATGGTTATAATGCCCCATCAGGTGTGGCACATGTTGTTTCCATTAAATTACCTTTAAAAAATTATTTAAATTTTCCGTGAAGCAGAATAGCTCCGACATAATAATATTTCGGAAACTAAGAATGAAATGAAATATGAATGAAACTTTTAATTTAAATCAAACTCTCGACGAGAAGTTGCGTGGAAGGCAATAATCTCATTCATGATTTGCCGATTGACTTAACACGAACACAGCTGACAAGCCCAATATTTTTTATAGTACGCACGCTAGGAACTCAGATTTGAGTAAATTTAGCAAAATTAAACGCATGCATATTCACTTTTTATACCGCCACTACGTAATCTAGAAAACTTAGTTTCAAAGAACATTCTGATTTAATACGATGAAATATCTGACAAATGAAGTGTTAGGAAACCCTAATTGCATTCGTGTCTTTTTTTTGAATGCTTAAAAAAATATCGTGCTCCAAATTCTTTGTAATAAAGTTGTTCGACGTTTTAGACATACAAGTAGATTATGAGGTACGTTCCACAAATTGCTCGAATGATAATAACAATATTTTAATTGATATCTATTTAACTTCCACACAAGAACTCTTGTGGAATTATCTATATATTAATACGTGAAGCAAAAACTTTGTATCCCTTTTTACGAAAATTGCGCGGACGGAGGAGTATGAAATTTTCCACACTTATAGAGAATATAGAGAAGAAGTGCAAAATGCTAATATTTTTTTAAAATAATGCATAAAAGATACATTAAATCAATAAAGAAAACATTACACACACTACATACCATGTATTTGACGCACACACGCATGCATACTATTTATTGTCAAACTTTTGGTTCTTGACGTCTGTTGCCAAATTGAGAATAGATTAAATATTGTTTGTCTTTGTTAATATTTTTTAAAGTGTAGTCTTGGCGAAATTTGTGATTATAGAAGTACAAAATACAATCATAATAGTGTACAAACTTACAATTCCAATTAATTATAGTCGATTTTCGACTGCGGGATCTCTGGTTAAAAATAAATACAAATATCCATTTCAAAACCTTAACAGAAGAGAATTCATTACGAGTCAATCGTCCAATTTGCGGACACGGTTTTACGAGTCTGCGAAAGAATGTTTGAAAACTATTCAAGTGCCACAAGGCTTATTACAACTAATAAGGACGGTGATAAACCGAATTTAGTAGCCGAGCGAAGTCCGTGTTTGATGGAAAAGACGTAAACGTCTGTCTATGGTCTAATGCATTAAACACAAGTTACGCCATAAACAAAGATATAAACGCTGTTTTGTTTGTGAAAAATAATGCCGTTGCTAATAGATGAAATTCAGTACCTAAATTCCAATATATTTTGGTACCATTGCTTTTGTTGTTATTAACAAATCGCTGGCGGTGGCTTTTACTGGTGGTAGGACCTCTTGTGAGTCCGCGCGGGTAGGTACCACCGCCCTGCCTATTTCTGCCGTGAAGCAGTAATGCGTTTCAGTTTGAAAGGTGGGACAGCCGTTGTAACTATACTGAGATCTTAGAACTTATATCTCAAGGTGGGTGGCGCATTTACGTTGTAGATGTCTATGGGCTCCAGTAACCACTTAACACCAGGTGGGCTGTGAGCTCGTCCATCCATCTAAGCAATAAAAAAAATGTTTAATTTAAAGAATTATTAAATTTTCATTGAAGTCTAGTTTCTCAAAAAAACATTATCATAACGGAGGCGTTCTGTTTAATATTTAAACGATTCATAAAACTTGTAACGACATAACTTTGTGTAAACAAAGGACCCATTAGAATTTCAAATACGTTCGTACAAAAGGACATTTTGAATATTAATTGATAAGTGATTGGCGTTTATTAAAATTTAAGTCCCCTCTCTCTTGAAAATAGATTTTTGGTATTCGGCGTATTTTGGTAATTACTTCAATATTAATTCATTCACCGTATATAATGTAGTATTCTACCATCGTAATACGTTTTGATTTGAAGGATGAAGCTACCGTTGTAGTATGGAACTAAGACATAGAAACCATATCTCAAGCATTCTCGCTGTTGACATTGAGGTTGTCAAAGCTGACTACTCCCCAAATTCGGCTCATGCAGGAGCCAGTCCCCGATTCACTAACTCTACTATTAAATGCCTGTAGATCTACCAGTAGAAACAAGCATAGGGACCCTGGTAACAGTACTTGTCTATATATCCTAATCTATATATCAGCCCGCTGAGTTTCTCCCCGGGCCTTCTCGGCGGGTCGTGATTCCAATCGGCTAATAAATGTATTCGCAAAGTAGCTGCCATTGTGCAGTTAGGTCTCCTTTGGGCAGCTGTCAGCAAATCCCATCCCTCCTGGTTAAGCCTTTGCTCGTCCTCTCGTCCTGCTGAAACTGGAAAGGCCTCCAGACTACCAGTGATCCTTCCTTCCCAAAAAAAAAGCATTTGGGCCTTGTTGGAAGATCTTCTATTTGTCGTTTACTTTCAAAATTTCGATGAGCCCTAAAAAGCGCTTAACGCCAGATAGACCATGAATACGTTCCTCGGTTTAAGCAATAAAAAAAGAAAATTTCACATAGCAAAATCAAGAATATGTAAGATCGATAATATGTTCAAACAACCAGAACGTAACCTCTTCAAATGTAATTTTCGAAGACGGTCCTAACTTAATTAGCGCCACTCAGATTTAATCCCGCGTAATCTATCGACTAACGCCTGCTGGCCAGCTTAAATGGTTTAGACTTTAGAGTGTAGATTAAATTTAATGATTTGATCCCGATTTCGGCTTTTAACCCTCCGATTTAACGCTTGGATAATATAAGATAAGCTACAAAATGGACACATAACTGAATGAAGGCGCGCCGAGCTGTCCACAATTTTGGGGACAGATAAACTTTGTATCTAATTTTATTGAAATAGTATAAACGATATTTTGTATTCGTACTGCGGAGAGATCCGTAATTGGGATACGGACCCTCATAGCTTTCCCCAGAGTAATCCCAGCTAGTTATTACTGGGTTTAATGAAATAAAATACCAGCACAAATTCTATTATTGTTATTCCGATTCAGACAGAAGAACTTTCGATTCGTGAAGCGTATGAGCATCAGAATCTTTCGTACAAAGGATTAGATGAAATTTAGCTATTCTATGTATTTTTATAAGAGAAAAGACAAGATACTGGTTAGTGAGAGCGTAATTTAATTTTCACTCAAATTTCTCCGTGCACGATAAAATATCAACGTTAGCTATCGCTAGAGTGTAATGCCTACCAAATTTCCTCTCAAAGGAAAGGGTGCGGATGGGGTGCTAAATGTCTTTTCCAACTCATAAATCTTCGATTAAAGCCTTGGGCCAGTAAGTGGGCGGAGAATGTATAATTTCCTTAGTCATCGAAATAAATATTCCGAGACAACGATCTTGATGTTTTGACCATTTTAAGGTGTTAATAACGATAGAACGCAGCGAAGAAATATTGCTTCCATAAAAAAAACGTTTTTAAATATTTAAACCTTTATTTAAGCACAGCTATCAAAAGTTTTCAATTGGCTTTTGTTCTAAATCGTAATCCATTAAATTTGTAAACTTTATTAACATATTTATTTTCTTGTTATTCTTGGTCTTGTTATTCAAATATTGGGAAATATAAGTAAATGCGTTATTAAATTATAATGTTGTAGTTTTAATCGTTACTGATTTATTTTAGAAAACATGACTTTATTGTTCCAATCACTTCGTTTAGGAAATAAATTGTAGAAACGTTGTTATTAATACCAATGATTCAATAAATAGCGTTTTTATTTGACTTTGCTAGTGGAATTATTACCGGCATATATTGCATATATATTGCGAGACATTTTCGCGATTGCGTGCAAAGTACTAAAAATAGCGGAAACTCTTCATCGAGACATAAAATAGACAAATATACTGTGCGTAGACAGACGTGTTTGTGAGTGTTCAGGCTTGGCAGCCTACCAGTAACTCATTTTGCGATTAGCATTACCATTGCGAATATCGTAAGAATAGCTGTTAGCATTCAGTATTTCCAAATAGCTTTAGCTTAGCATTAATGGTATGAGAACTAGATTGACTGAAATCGACTACTAAAAGGATCCAATAAAAGGAAGTTAAAATTTTTAGATATCAAATTTAAATTTGTACCTGTATTCAAAATGTTCCTCAGTGTACTTCAATATCATTTATATCTTCATAATTATATTGTAGAATAGATCACAAATTAAGAAAATCTCACTTGATAATAATAATTATAGTAAATTTCATGCATAATTTTTTTATTTTATTAAAAGATTCTTTTTATTCTTCTACTTTATTTCTTCTTTATTTAACAACTGATACTAATAGTCGTGCTGAAGAATTACCAACGAAGATAATATTTAAAGAAAACTAAATCACTCTTATGAAAATACTAGTACTGATCTTCAACGCATTGTTATTAACAACACAAATATGTGCTTGTTCCGTGGCTTAAATTAATTGAACCTTATCACCGTATATCCTTACGTAATATACTATATGTAACTTAGATAGCCACAAATTGTTTTAGTTTCGGTTCGTGCTTAACTTCATTATAGTTACAAATTAAACACTAATCAAATTTAATTCATAAGCAAGGTTATTAGAGCTAACTCTCACAATACACCAACTTTGGCTTGTCTCGTCGAAGAAAAGAGATTCAATCATTTCATTGTTACCCGTTGTACTAAGTTTATTGAGTACTGAGATTAAGCTAATTAACAATGATTAAAATTACTTTTGCGGAAACAAACCTCGCATTTTTAATTAAAGTGTTCTTTAAGTTTTAGTACTATTGTAGAATTATTTTGTCCGTGCAGTTTGGGTCATAAAACATAGCGTGACTAGGGCGGTGAGCATGTTGCGCGGGCGCAACGCCATTATCGATATAAAACAAATGAGTATCGAAGGCAGGTACACGGCGGCGGGGTGGTATACTAAGGGTGGTGAGACATTGTTATGTTAAGAGTCATTTGCCTGCAAATTATAGTACATTATGTTGAGAAGTAATGTATTTTTATACATTCGTTGAATTTATTTAGTGACCCAATGGCTACTCCTTTGTTTTGTATCAAATTATAGTCGTCCCTAACCACGAAAACTAATACACGATACGAAATGCAGACTAAAACACGACAAAATTTTCGAACCATTGGTTTTTTTTTTTATGGGCCCAGCAGGCAGACAAGCTTATGGCTCAGCTGATGGTGAGCGGTTACCGCCTATCGCAATAATAGAAAATGACAAAAAAAAACATTGTGTTTTTCCCCCTACCTTTTCGCTGGTAGCCTAAGAGGCTATTACAGTTATGCGCGGACGAGTAGGTGAGCTCACGGGCTCAACCTGAGAGAATTTGCTAACACTAGCCCCAGTAAGAACAGTGCTTTGCAGAATCTACCACCGGATCGAAATCGCGACTCACTGAGAAGATCCGAGTAGCTCAGTGGGCATTTTAATTATTGTGTGTACTAATCGCGAAAACCGAAAAAAATACTTAACCACAATGCTTTAGGATCCTTCCTCTATTCGGAGCGCGTGGCTGCTTCGTGGCAGTAATAAGCTAGGCTAAGCTTTTACTAGAAAAATACTTACGTAATTGAAAATAAGCAGTGAATTTTTTTTATTCTAAAATAAACGGAAAGTGTTGGTAGGCCAGTCCGATTCTCCATTTACAAATCGAAAACCAAGCTGATACTAATTTAGCGATCGCTACGGCGCTGTATCCGAGATCTTTGTGAACCTGGGAATGGCAAAAAGATTTCTTTGAGATATGATAGTAGAGAAAGTTATAGTACAGTAATACAAACCAGTGTGTCATACTCCTAAAGCTAAGCCTCATCGTAATACACAACCACATGACTTCGGATTTTTAATGATTTCGGGCACATTATCAGAAATTAAATAAATATGACCGATGATCTGGAATAAATGAAGAGCAAAGCCCAGAGGACCATTGATTGAGCTGTTTAAAAAAACCTGCTGCTAAGTGGTCACCGGAGACCATAGACATCAATAACTTTAAATGAGCTTACTCACTAATAAACTTGAGCACTTAGCTCTAGTTAGTTTTTTACAGTGCTGACCCACCATTAAATCGCATCAGAGCAGTAATAGATAAGGTGGTGGTACCCACCGATGTGGGCTCATAAACGGAAGGAATACCATAAAGAAAAAACGGCTAATTGTGAAAACGGCAAACTCATGGATAGCTCCATAAAAATTATATAAAATTGAAACAAACGTTGTTTTTCTTGCCACAAAAAAAATTTCGACAAAAGACTAATCCCAAACGAGTATTTGACATGCTCGCAAAAGAAGAATGTTGAGAAATAACCCATACAAAAACATTTTAAGGAAGTGTCTTTGTATGGAAATACATGCTTCGCTGCCTCTTTAATGTTAGCGAACATACTCGCAGAACATGGCAGATTGACAAAACCAACACACATTTATCTTATGTGATTAAATAAATGTTATTTTTCCTATAAAGTTTTACGTTTCGGCAATGGTCCAAATAAAACGGTATTGAGTGGTATTTAAGCTAAAACATCACTAGATAATGTTTACTACTTGAGCGAGAAGAATTTATGTTCTACTTAGGTGCCGATCTATTTTATTCACATAAGGCATAAAACAGGATCTGTGACATACGACATTACTAGGCTAAAAGCTTAGTGCCATTTGCGATGTAGCCTTGTAGCTATTTCCTGAGTAGAGAGGGACAGTATTATTTTTTCAATATTTACTTACCTTGAATTATGAACGACGTTAGCATTGAAGAAGCAATAGCTTGTAATAAAATGAAATCACGACGCCTTTGATTATCACAGGACCTCGATGATAATAATATTATCCAGTCCACTTATCCAGTCCACTTATTCCTCTCCCTGCAAGGTTGCCTGGAAGAGATCGCTTTCAGCGATAAGGCCGCCAATTTATGTCACCGACTATTATTTGTTTTATTGGCTCACTCTGTACGTATGGTGTTAAATAAAGTGTTATTATTATTATTATATGTTAGCTGTCAAGTAATCTTCAAATTTGTCGATTGTATTAATCTTATACAATCTTTTAATGAAATCTCAAGCTAAATCTCGTTTGCCCGTCTTCACTACTCAAAATTAATATACGAAAATTAACATTTACTGGTGGTAGGACCTCTTGTGAGTTCGCGCGGGTAGGTACCACCACCCTGACTATTTCTGCCGTGAAGCAGTAATGCGTTTAGGTTTGAAGGGTGGGGCAGACTTTGTAACTATACCGAGACCATAGAACTCAATTCTTAGGGTGGATGGTGGCATTCACGTTGTAGGTGTCTATGGGCTCCAGTAACCACTTAACACCAGGTGGGCTGTGAGCTCGTCCACACATCTAAGCAATAAAAATAATAATAATAATAACAGAAAATTTCCTGAACAGTCAAAGATCCCGTCACTGACGACTCCCGTCATAAAGTAACTTATTTGCTTAGGTTTGAAGGCTGGCTAGGTATTGAATAATACAACCCAGACTTTGACCTTATGTCTTAAGGTAGGTTGTAGCTTCACTACGATCTGCGTTGCCGTCGTCACTGTCGTGGAACTTCATTATCGCTACTGTGGAAGAGCAACCTGATTCAGCCTGATTCTGACCCAGTGGTGTATCCGGGTATGGCCTGACGGGCCACCGTGCCGCGGGAGCTTGTGTCATTGGTCGTTGACGATCGCCTGGACGAGCCGTCGGTTGAACGACCTTGGGGTGGCGCCGCGAGTCTGGTTGTCATATTGACCATGGGAGCCTCCATACCCTGCCCGGATTCTGACCTCGGACGTCGGGTGCAACGGGAGACGTTTGGTGGTAGGTCTCTAAAAACAACCTTGGGTCTACGATCTGCTACTAATATCTACAGATCGTCAAGTCTCACATACCCCGTGTACTATCTAGGCGTGGACGCCTCATATGTGGTTCGGCTCCCTGTCCGGAAATAAAGGTAGCGGCTTCACGATACAATCGAAAGTACAAAAAACAATGAAAATCACAACAAAACGCAATTATAAAAATCTCGTTTAATTTATTCCAACGTTTTATTTTAAAGTCAATAATACGTCTATAATATTCTACTACAACTGTTAATTACACACGGAATGATTGAATTCACATTAATTTAACTTAACTTACAAACTTACCCTGATATAAGGATATCTCTATGCGACGTTGGCACTGGTTTTGCCCAGGCTTTGTGAGACGCAAACCTAACTCGCTCTGCTTATGCTACTATTTACAATCATTACAGCAACTTCACAAAGAGGAAACAGTTTTATCAAAATTAAATGGAGATAACACTAGATTTTAGAGAAGTTTTTTTTTATTTATCGTTACTAATTGTTTTTAAACTTACGCACCTATTTATGTTATAAACACTATTATTTACCTATTTACCAAAGATAATGGCACTTGCAACAGCGCCGAAATATCGGGAACGTATTCAAACACGAAAGTAAAGATCCTGATAAATAATAGCGCTTATTCATCGTGAATTTGATTTTGCATATTAAGGGTAATAATTAATTTACAACAGTCTAGGCTACTAGTTTTTAAATAACTAAACATATTAACAAATAACAGTCTCGATGTCACACATCTAATTAAATCGATTTATTTACATAAATTTTTGAAACACAACACGATTACTAATTCAACGCAATATCAACAAATTTCTTAAAAATTAAATTTTTTCGCACGTACATTAAAAAAATTATAGATCGTTGTTTTCTAATTTGAAAGGAAGGAAGAGGTTGTTATAAAAAAAAAAGTTGTGACTTCAACCTCGTATCTCAGAATGGGCAATTAAGTTGTAATGTTCTTGGCTCTTGTAACCACGCCAGGAGACCCGTGAGCTCGTTTGACCGAATGTAGGGCAATAAAAAAAACTTTTATAAACGCACAACAAATTTCTATTGCATAAAGCACATTCCAAAATTCGTCTTATTTTTAATTCTGTTCGTAAATTAGGAAATTGCTTGACACGCACATAGTCAATTTTAATTCTAAATCGTTTCAGGGTATCAATATTGTTAGGTATACGATGGTTGCAAAGAAGACGAGTGTCGGTAGCCGGAATCTGTCCGCCCAGTGAGCACTGCCCTGCATCGCCGCCGGACTTTCTCCTAACAAAGAAAAACAGATTTTAAAAAAGTGAGTCAGCTTCTCAGGCTATAAAAAAAACAATTATTTTAACCTAATAACTTAGACTAGAATGAATATAACAATGTCAATACCTTTGCAAATCATAAGGTTGATCTCAAGTTGTTGAAGGTATAATAATAATAATTAATAATAAATATTTACTAACAATCACGCCACGTTAACTGGTCCCGTGATAAGTTCGTAAAGAACTTGTGTTACAGGTACCAGATAACGGAAATAAATGTAAGATTTTTATTATACACATACATATATTTAATATACATTCATAACCCTGGAAAAGACATTTATATTTATCATACAAATATCTTCCCTTGGCGGGATTCGAACCCGCGACCCCCTNACACAAAGACAATAAGTGCCGAAGAACTAAAGAATAAGATAATAACCGCCTTTGATAAAGTGAAAAGTGACATTGCAGTATTATCTAAAATAAAACAACAAATACGAAAACGGTCATTAAAGTGCATTGAACAAGGGGCCGGGCGCGGCGAGTAGGTGTCTGTGTGTGCGTGCGCAGCGGAGTGTGAATCGGTGACCATTTTATTTCCACGAAATGGGAATAACTAATTTCACAAATAATCAATGTTAACGCACATATAAATAATATTTGGTGTATGCATAGCGTTTATACTATTAAAGTCTAATTGGGGTGTTTGAGGGTGTGCGTTAAATATGTTACATGTTGTATATAATATATTTAAGTATGTATAGATATATCTTGTGAGTGAGCTCGTATAGATAGGTGCCACTCTTCTGTCGCGAAGCAAAATTGCGCTGGAATGCTGGTTTGAAAGATGAGGCGGCCGTGGTACTAAAAAACTGATACTTAAAGAAGATTCTGCGAAGCACTGCTCTTGCTGGGGCTAGTGTTAGCAAACTATCTCAGGTTGAATCCGTGAGCTCAACTACCCACCTGGGCATAGTTAGAACAGCCCCATAGACTAATAGCGAATAGGTAACAAAAGAAGAAAAAAAAACAATGCGTGTGTAACTCACTAGTCTAAGAGGAAAAATTAAGCATCCTTGTTAAAGTATGTGTAGGTTGAAATTATTGGTACCCATTTAAAAGAAAATCCTAGTTTAGAGCCATTGTGCGTCTAATATTGAGCTGCCAATCAACTGTGCTGTCACGAAAATGTGAAAAAAACCATCACGTAATTTTCTTCAAAATGAACCCACCATATGAAAAGACTTCAGTTCATTGTGATTCCAATAATGTCCCTAGGCTTGACCCGACGTACGTCTAGCCCACATAATTTAACATAATTTCTGGATGACACATGTTACCTCCGCAAAAATATGTTATTCATGATATAAGGACGTGCTCGACTTATTTATAAGCTTAACATCAAACTAGTGATTTTTTTTATTGCTTAGATGGGTGGACGAGCTCACAGCCCACCTGATGTTAAGCGGTTACTGAAGCCCATAGACATCTACAACGTAAATGCGCCACCCACCTTGAGATATAAGTTCTAAGGTCTCAGGTAGTTACGGCCATCCCACCCTTCAAAATGAAAAGCATGATTGCTTCACAGCAGAATTATAACACGGCAGAAATAAATAGTGATTATTATTTACACATTTTCCAGAAAAACCAGCAGAAAATTGTACAAAATAAAATTGATTATTCGTTACACGATTTAATAACTAGCTATAGTGAAACAATTTTGTTACGAGATCGTGTGGCTTACCCTACAAACAATACAAAGTTAATTTATTTCCATTTATACAAGACCAATAAACATAATACAAGTTTGAATTAGTTCACTAATAATACGTTTTATTAGCAAACTATTCTGAAACTGTTATAGTAATATCAGTTAAGGATAACAGCTTCATTTATTGGTTCCAAATCTGAATTATTTTGTGTGAAACGTTCAATGAATTTTCAATATCGTCCTAATTGTTAATTGAATTTGTTGATTGCCTATTTTGTCTCATTCGTTGCTTAGGTTTACGTTCATATCTGATATTAATACAATATGCTGTTCTATTGAAAGTGTAGCTATTCTTACACTAGCTATTTTATTTATTGCTTAGATGGGCGGACCAGCTCACAGCCTAGTGTTAAGTGGTTACTGGAGCCCATAGACATCTACGACGTGAACTTATATCTCAAGGTGGGTGCTTGAGATATAAGTTCTAAGGTCTCAAGTATAGTTACAGCGGCTGCCCCACCCTTCAAACCGAAACGCATTACTGCTTCACGGCAGAAATAGGCAGGGTGGTGGTGCCGACCGACCCGCGCAGAATCACAAGAGGTCCTACCACCACTAACTACGCAAATTATAATTTTTCGGTTTTGACCGTAGAAGTCAATTATGAACATTTTGTTATGTAGGTACATATTTCATTAGAAAAATTGATACCCGCCTGCGAGAGTCGAACACCGTTGTATCGCTAGATACGAATGCACCGGACGTCTTATCGTTTAGGCCCCGGCGACTTCATCTATACTCTCCACTCCACTCTATCTATACTCTCCGGTTACCACTTAACACCGGGGGCCGTGATATCGTCCACCCATCTTAACAATAAAAAAGATGTAGTGTCGTGGGACATCAGGTAAGAAAGAAGAAGAAGAAAGAAAGAAAAGAAAGAAGGAGAAAGAGAAAGGTATTATACACTACTCGCTTGTGTATACGACTGTCGCGCCTGCGCGCGTCTCATTTAACGGTTTTATTCCACGGACTTTTTCTTACGGTTTTACTATCACATTTTTTTCACTTCGGTCGCGTAGAAAAATCCCTATCTCCTCCAAGCCTGCCGTAAGGAACTTCGTTCCAATAAATAAGAACAAAAAGAAATTAATTCGCATCAAACAAAGCCGTTCATGTGTTCCGGTATCTATAAACACGTCCGAAAGTACACGTGACGTTGTTGAAGCCACATCGCGGTTTGATAGCAAAGCGTAATTTAGGACTTCGTTCCGAGGTTTATTTGGAAACGGATCCGTTGTTTGAAGCAAAAGTTAAATGTTTGCTAAAACAAGTACCAAGAGAAGTTTCAAATTGTTTACTGTTTGTTTTTAGTGGAGGTGCAGAATTCATATGTGTGTAGTAAGTACCATTCGATAATAATCCGGCTACAAACTGGGATACTCTGTACTAAGGAATTCAGAGACCGAAATACATACTTATAAACGTTTATATAGTCAGGTATATATATTGAGACCTTACAACTTATGTCTCAAAATTGTTACAGTTATTAAATCAACAGTTGAGTTGTGTAACAAATAAACAATTTTATTTTGTACATATTTCAGATCAGATTCGAAATCTGTTGTGGTGCTGGGAAATGTGTAAATAATAATCACTATTTATTTCTACCGTGTAATAATGCTTATTTCTGCCGTGAAGCAGCGTTTCGGTTTGAAGGGTGGGGCAGCCGTTGTAACTATACTGCGACGTTAGAACTTTATATCTCAAGGTGGGTGGCGCATTTACGCTGTAGATGTCTATGGGCTCCGGTAACCACTTAACACTTGGTGGGCCGTGAGCTCGTCCAACGGTCTAACCAACAAATAAAAAAAATTAAACATTTAGAAAAAGAGCAAACACAAACTTGTTCATCACACGAATGTTTGCCCGAATTAGGAATTGAAACACGACCCTAGTAGAGGGGGCTACTGTGCCACTGAGTTAGTCGTAGATATGATTACGATAAATACAGGGGCTTGATAAAAGTGATGACCTTAATCTAATTACATCTGCCTTCAAAGTAAATTTTATCATAAATAGTGTACTAAATAATAGTTTAAAAAACTAACAAAATACGCTTTTATTGAAAATCCAACAAAAAAATTGAAAATAAATTTTAATAAATTTGATTTAAAAATAGTGTAAAAAATTGATTTTATTGTAAAAAATGCGTGGGGTGCTTTTCAGGATTATCAAAATAACCCTTCTACTCATATCTGTTCATAACATATTTATAACTACTGATACCATGCACCCCACGCTTTTTTTACAATTAAATTTTTCTTGTTTTTTTTAACTATTATTTATTTTTCATTTTTTAGCGGAATTTCAATTTTTTAATTATTTTTTATAATTTTTTTTTTGTATTGAATTGTCATCAGTCCATAATAAGTATACCAAATTTCGAGTTAATCAAAATCATGTTGAAAGATTCCGCTACATACTAACATACTAACCTCTGAAGCTAATAAAAGCGTATTAAAAAGTACAGTTGTCTTACCCGTAAGCACATGAACTCTTGCAGTAGCTGACTGTGCGTTGTCTGGTGCGCATTGATACGCGCCTGCGTCGGTCGTGCGGGCAGCTTGTACTAATAGTCGGCTGCTACTATGAACACCTTTCTCGGTCACCAACGATATCCCTCCGCGGGTCGAGTCGAAGTTTATCGTCTGTTAGTAACAAGGAACGTGGAATAAATGGTCAAATTGACAAAACCTAANTCATAAAATATAGTATACAAGGGATTTCGGGGGCGATAAATCGATCTAGCTACGATTTATTTTCAGAAAGTGTTGTTTTATTCGTGTTTTCAATATTGGCGAATAATAATACTATTTTTCTTAATTGAGGGCAACTAACCGCTTTAAAGACACAACAAGATAGCGTTATCAAAAAAAAAACCAGCACAGCTCGGTCATCATCTAGTATAAGTAAACAGCTACAGAGTTAGTGGGTTTTCAGTTTGTCCTATGATTTGAACGAATCGTGAGAAAATTGCAGCGTATTAAGTCGTCGTGGCCTAACAGATGAGACATCATTCGGCTTACATATACAATTATATATAATTATATATATCTTCAAATCCATTAGATAGATTTATTTCTAAGCTATTGCATAGTTTTGTCGTGGGCTTTGAGCGCGACGACCGAATCAAGAAATTCCGTGACGTAAATAAAACCTAACACCCTCCACTCCGCCTACCATGTAGCTCGCGTTTAACACATTCACGCATTGCGCTTGTGTAGTGTTTGTGAATAAACGCGCGGCGTGACGTCGCACTGCAGGCGCATCATGAAAAGATTGCCTATCTCTCTCTCGCGTGGTCTTATTTTATTATTGTTTTAATATTAAATTATTATTGTCTAATTATAATTGCATAAATTGATAAAAAATCCTATGCAATAGCTTTACCGCGCCAGTCCCCAGGTGCAACACGTGTTTTTTTTTATTTGCCTATTACCTAAAGATAGGGCGGACTATTTGCCGGCGCCAATAGGTACCACCATCCAGTCTATTTATTATGCCGCGAAGCATTCATACGCTTCGGATAAAAGGAAAAGAAGCTAAAGAAAGAGCCTTATATAACACAATTGAGTCTTTGAACTCATTTGTCAAGGTTGGAGGAAGTATTCGAATTGTGACGCTGCGATAAGACATTAAGTGAGCTCACCTATCGATTTAGGGCAAAGAAATGTGAAATTGGAAATCCGTTGCTATCTTCCTTACATTAAGGAAAGATTTTCCATCGAGTGAATAACCTTTACAAAAATAACACAATTCAACAAACACTTAACTTACTCAAAGTTTATTTACTTAAAGCACCAAATGTATTGTTAATAAAAGTGAAAACACTAAATGAAAGTTTCTCTACCGTTGTTTAACTTAATTTATTTGACAATAAATCTCCAAAAGAGCCTACGTTTCTAACTTCATAATGTTCACAATATCTTAACAGCGTCTTACTTAATTACAATTTTTATTACGATTTCATTCAAACTTACGCTAAATGTTTATCACTAATTAATTTTTTTAATATTAAACAAGTGGGAAAAGCCTTTGTAATAGAGCTTTTTATGATCATTTTTATAATAACTTGCACCTTTTACTTATAGACGAACCAAAACACATTTATGTATAATATCACAGTATTTTTCATTCACGATTCAGTCTATAATAAAAAAAAAAATATGTTTTGGGGTAAACAAAAGTTTGCTGATGGTATAGAGGACTTTTGGAGTAACTCCCACTGTCGATTATCTTTTCACTTAAATATCCCCTAAAGATTGAGATTGAAGGGAGAAATAGATATAATATATAATATATAGATAAATATAATAATATATAAATCTATTGTAATTGGAATAAATATCAATTCAATACGAAAATATTCATGTGCATAATAACACAATAATGTTTTTGAAATATAAATAATTCTAACCGAATCGTCCAATTCCAATTAAATCAAAACTGAATATGAATTTTCAGTTATCACATTCCAGTAATTAACATTCTCAATCAACNATATTCATGTGCATAATAACACAATAATGTTTTTGAAATATAAATAATTCTAACCGAATCGTCCAATTCCAATTAAATCAAAACTGAATATGAATTTTCAGTTATCACATTCCAGTAATTAACATTCTCAATCAACTTTTGATTATTTCCAGTAATTATCATTTCAAATTTGTCATGTTGCAATTTCATAATTAAAATTTTTGAAAGTTGAAATATCTTAAAACTTTCAATGGCTTTCTAAATGCAATTTTACAATTCTCAGAATATAAACTGCACGGGGTCTTCTTCGGTCATGTTTTTAACGAATAAAAATTGAATTGATAAGTGAAAGAGCTTTCGGCACATCTTGTGTTAAATGGTTATCGGTGCACGGGCATCACAATTTAACTATCGTCACCATTATTAAGCCACAAGCTAAAGTCTTAATTGTATAATTTAAAGGCTGTGCGACCCTACAAAGCGAAATCTATATCTGCTTCGTGACAAAAATAAGTAGGATGCTGATACCTATCCGTGTAGGCTTACACTTAGCCCAATTGTCTGTAATAAAATTTTGCTCAAAACTATAAGTAAATTAAAATATCTATGGCCTTTCTTTGCGTAGCACATAAAAATTAACATGTTTTTACCGCCTTAATCATTTTTGAACTATTGATATTGTAGTATATTTTAAAATTGTTTGATTAATAATAGTACATACGTAGTTACGTATTGTTACTGCTATTAACATTTTTCAAATAAATAGTCTGTTTTGAAATCTAGGTTGCACTTTATGAAATAATCGAAACTATACCTAGCAATACGATATCCTTACTAGTGCCTTACCTTCCCTCGATGTGACCAGTTAATTGTACTTGGAGGTTCTGGAGTGTGCCGAACAATGCAAGTGAGGTTTATAGTGGAACCAGCGTAAATAAATATATCTGGTCCACCTAATACTTCTGTCTCGGGTTCTGTGAACAAAAAAGTAACTATTTATTGGATTGAACTTTGATTTATCACTATTTATTACTAGCCACTAAGATTTTAGCCACGTAGCGGAAAGTCGTTGCTAGATTAAGGACTCCGCCAAATAAATTCCCGTTTAAAATTTTGTAAGTTCTTTGCCAAAGTTCAATCGCAGTTCAACAAGTGATTAGAATTTGGACCCATAAACCATACCACCATATTATCTCTAAACTCCTTATGTTCTAGTATTACTGTGGTACACAAGTGATAACGGCTACTCACAATCAGGTTAAGCGTATTCTCATTTAACTTACAAGAAAAAAATCTATAAACAATTATCTAAGCTATGATTTCTTTTTTCAGTGAAATATTCATAGTATTTTCCAATTGTTTCAAGTGTTCAATATTAAAAGCTAAAAGCTACAATAGAAAAAAATGAAAAACGTGCTCATATTGTACTTGAGATAAGAAGCATATTTCACGGAAGACATCTTACGACTTTTTGTTCATTAGTTCAAACAGACAAAAGTTGAACAAGTAAAAGAAATTGAGAGACAGATGTGCCTGAAAGGTTTGGAGCGATCACTGAGGCGCGAACCTTGTAAAGGGAAACCTATATAACCTTTTGTAAAAGAATTCGGATCTCGTTTTACTGAAGTCCGTAACAAATTTACAACGTTCAATACAGATCTATTGAATACTTGTTCGTATTTGCTTCAGGAAACGAAATGAGGTGTTGTATCTCTTGTGTATTCTTCGAAAAGGGTTCGTACTGAGCCTATTGAATGCTGACAGAGAAGCTGTCTGAATATCATTTTGTACTTTTTTTATTGCTTAGATGGGTGAACGAGCTCACGGCCCACCCAATGTTAAGTAGTTACCAGAGTCCATAGACATCTCAACAAAAATTCCGCTACCCATGCATAGACATGAGTACGGTCTCAGTTTTTACAGTACAACGACTGCCCCACTCTTTAAGCCGAAATGTATTACTGCTTTCAGGCAGAAACAGGTGGACTGGTAGTATCTACCCATGCGGACTCATAAGACATCATACTAAATATTTTATGTGGATTATTTAGGACCCACTACGAATCTTATCAACCTTTATCAACCAAAGTGATCAACCTTGCGTTAAAATTATTTACGTGGGTTATTAAGGATTAATTACGTAGCCTATTTTAGTTCACCTAATGCTGCCTTTGTGAGAGCTTGCCGTCTGTTCATTAACAGCGTGAATACTACAGCTGAGGTGATGTTGAGCGCTATGAAATCTTTTAAAAGTCCGTTTGAAAGAATGAATATAATAGCCCTTCATTCCAGAACCGAATGATAAAATGTTGCAAAAATTGTGTCTCTTTCAAGATGTATGAATGTAATGATTCCAGGAAGTAAGGCCTGATTGTACTTGTGTGGTGGTTAGTGCGATGGTACTAAACAAAAAGGATTGGGTCATCTTAAATAAATCAGAGCGCTCCTCACGGAAACTGAGTTGTAAATCAAAGAAAGTGCCTATTTTTGGGCCGGGAGCCGAACCTACGAAGTTCCCTAGGGGGCGCGCGTGTTATGTAGATGGTCCGTAGATGCTGAGAGCACGCTGCTGACCTAATGGATTAAATTTAGGGCCCTAATCACTAAAAGAGTCTCCCACACTCTCATCCTAGCCTCCGATCCGCCCCGAGGTCAGAACCTGAGCATCTAAGGGGGCTACCGCGGTCAACACTACAACCAGATGCGCAGCCACCCCAAGAATGCCCGACTGACGGAGCCTTCGAGGCGAAACGAAGGCTCTGGAACGTCAGCCGTCTCGGCATAGAATCCTGTGAGACGGTGTGTGACCGGCTGGCGGTCACTCTTTTCATAATGTCACACCTGGGCACCGCGCTAGTGCTTATACCCCTTCAGATGGGCCGTACCCCGGCTCGACAGCGATGGATATTTGCGGAGAGGGAAGAGCTCTCTTGTGAGTCCTTTATTACTGGTGGTAGGACCTCTTGTGAGTCCGCACGGGTGAGTACCACCACCCTGCCTATTTCTGCCGTGAAGCAGTAATGAGTTTCGGTTTGAAGGGTGGGGCAGCCTTTGTAACTATACTTGAGACCTTAGAACTTGTATCTCAAGGTGGGTGGTGCATTTACGTTGTGAATGTCTATGGGCTCCAGTAACTACTTAACACCAGGTGGGCTGTGAGCTCGTCCACTCATCTAGGCAATAAAAAAAAAATCTTGTCCCGTCAAGTCCTTCTGCAAGATAGTGAAATCCCAGAAGTCGAGTATCGTCTCCTAGACGTGGCGCTGCGGAGCATCGTATGCACGATGGTCAGCCGCGAAAGGTCCTCCCCACAACCTGACGAGGGCGACTCGCTGTTCCACCCAGGCAGTGCAGCGGACGAATATGTGCTCCACGGTGTCTTTTTCATCGCGGCAAATGAAAGAAAGTACCTACCGCTTAATGAATTTTTGTACAGATTTATTAAAATCGCATAGCTGCGAATTATCGGATCCTTAGTTTTCCGGCTGATAACGAAGGTTTTTCTTACACATTTTTAACACAACACTCGAGAACGATAATTATCTATTGTATTATGTGTGTTCACAATATACTTAAATACATTTTTAAGCAAGTTTTTTTTGTATTTGTATATACACGTGTAAAATAAAAAAGACCCTTGAGAAGGCACGATTTCTATTTTTTCTTTTTGCCCTTACAACGGGAGCTTAACTTTGTACTCGAAAAATTCATACAAAAATCTCATATATTATCTGTGTAACGGACAAATGAACAACGTTTATAGATGGATAGCCCATACAGGATCACCTATTTAGCGTTATATTTTTTCTTTTTGAGTTCAGGAAACCAAAAACACCTAACAAGTGTGCCCAAACCATTTTCGCGACCAAGGACTAGTTTGTTTGTAATAAAACCCAGCCAAGCCAACGCATTTAGGCAAAATAGGCCAAATTGTAGCAGTGGCTGCACTTACCCATGTAAGCTAAAAATACGTAAATTGTAATTAATTCTAGTTTATTTTTTCAGAAAATCAGCTTTGGAATTAAAAGAAAAAAAATATTATGATGAGTCTGTAAAAAAATGTAATAAATATATAAATCGTCATATAATCTATTATGCTTGTAACAAAAACCCAAATATTTACTTTAACATAATAGTTTGGACGTAGCTAATGATAAAACAAATAACTCACCAAACACACATTGAGTATTGTTTACCGAAATTTTCCTCTATATAGTTTCATTAATACATAAGAAAGTTTTCCCGGCACTTATGTAACTTTCCGAGGTGGAAGCAAATATTCACCGTTAGATTAGCACTTTGAAATTGGGTCGGAACAAACAATTTAACTAGCCTCGTATATTTGTCTAGTACAATCTGAAATGACAATACGAAGTTTGAAGACAAGTAAGTTGCAGCGAAAAAATAATTTCCAGTTCCGTAATCTAGTGATAGACCTCTAGTGATAATTAATACGCAAGATTAAAAACTTAAAAAGTGCTTCTTTGAAATCTATGTTTTTTTTATTTTTTTATTGCTTAGGTGGGTGGACGAGCTCACAGCCCACCTGATGTTAAGTGGTTACTGAAGCCCATAGACATCCACAACGTAAATGCGCCACCCACCTTGACAATGCGCCACCCACCTCTATTCACCCACCACCCACCCATCTATGTTATTAATGTCATTAAAATTACGGGACACACCTTGTTTTTTGTATATTCAATAAAAAGTTACATCTTCACTTCAAAAATGTGTCGAAAATGGAACCATTATTATATAGGTCCGTTTTATATGTTTTAGTTATTCCGATCCGGTAGATTCTACGAAGCACGGCTCTTGCTAGGGTTCGTGTTAGCAACGTCGTCAGGTTTGAGCCCCGTGAGCTCACCTACTAGGTGAGCCTTAAGGTTTTTTTTTAATGCTTAGGTGGGTGGGCGATCTCACAGCCCACCTGGTGTTAAGTGGTTACTGGAGCCTATGGACATCTACAACGTAAATGCGCCACCCACCTTGAGATATAAGTTCTAAGATCTCACTATAGTTCAAACCGAAACGCATTACTGCTTCATGGCAGAAATAGGCAGGGCGGTGGTACCTACCCGCGCGAACTCACAAGAGGTCCTACCACCAGTAACTGTACGCTAAAATAGCCTCTCAAAGCTATCACCTTAAGTAGGAAAAAAAAAGACCTTATTTTTATCTGGTTCCCGCTATTCCCGATCTTAAATGTTTTTTTTTTTAATTTTATATTCACACTAGTTTAATATTGTACGTATACGTATAACAACACTCGCAAATGCCTACAATTAAAGTCAATCATCAATATCACACAAATTCTATTTAAAAAAAAAAGTTTTACACGGCTCGAGCAAAACAAAGTATGTGTCTAATATTTTTGTTTGTCAACATCAGAAGTAGCTTTAGCTTAATAGACATAAGGTCGTCTTCGGTTTATATAAATATTCCTAAAACGAAGATATTCGCTCCGTCTCTGTTATGTACGTTCAAGAATCACTTAGAAAGATAGCGAAGGCATAATTATTTTGGTTATTGTTCATTCGGTTATCTGAAATAATCTCAATACCTGATAGGTGCCTGTTAGCGATGCCAATAACGTTATGTTACTGAACTGACAACGGTTTTCAGTTACGTTTCGCTATAGCGAACACATGTATAATATATTATGTATAGAGAGAGAGGGAGAGAGAGAGAGTGAGTGAAAGAGTATTCTTTATTGTACACCAAAAAATAGTGCGATACATTAAATACAAAAAAAGTACAATTGGCGGTCTTATCGCTAAGAGCGATCTCTTCCCGACAACCATCAGGTGGACAAGAATCATTTGGAAACGAATTACGCGCGGTGTACCAATCCAGTGAAACCTAATTACAATATATTTTTTACGAGATAAGTTTCTCATTAGTCTGGAGCTCTTGTGTCCTAGACATCATTGTAGTTTTAAACTTCGCCGTGTCAAACGTGAAGAACCAATTCACATAGAAGAGCGAAGTTGTTTATTTAACTTCGGTTTCCCACTTCCAGAACTTTCCATTGAAATATCGCAGCGAGATTTTTCCTTCTTTCTTTCGCCACGGAATACCGAAATAACTTATTTGGATCGTACGCCATTCAGGTGCTTTGGACTATGCCCAAATAGCTATTTTACTTTTGTATTGAGTATTGAATAACATGTATTCTGAATAGAAGCTTAGCTTTACGGATTTCTGGTAATATTGCCTACCTTTTTATTATTATTTGGAATATATCATTTCAATATCTGCGTTTTGCAATTAAAGATTGTGGTCGTCACAAATCACATGGAAATTTGTGTACAGCTTAATACAAAATAAATACAGTTTATTGCATAACGAAATTCAATTCCGGTGCATTTATTTTCAGTACACTGTAACTAGTTTCCTTTTACAAGAAGAATAAGTATCTACATATGTTGGTTTAGCTATATTAATGATTTCAAACATTTAAATTTATCCCAAACATGATACGTTAGATATACGATATCAATTTTAACAGCATGTACATAATATCTTAACAGTATCGCGATTACCAATCGAACAACTTGACAAGACACAAAAAATAACACAAAAAACAAGATTTTAGATTTAGGTGTTGCAACCATCTGATGTACTTCCAAAGTTGAAGCTGCGATTTGATAGAATAACAAATTGGATCGCATTATTACTACCGGTTAAGATGAACAGGATGAACCTTCCCGTGCAGATTTACTTTACGCATTACCACTTTTATATCACGATTTGTGATAGCGGCATGCTTAGAATAAAAGTCACAGACTTAGGGTTATACATACATAGTTTAACAGTAAAACTACTGACGCAATTCACAAAGATGCAAACATTAAAAAAAAAATATATTGCGACACGAGAAAAATCAAAACTCACCCACAATATTGAGGAAGACAGCATGTCCGATTGGTGGTGTGGTCGAGATCTGACACTCGTACTGGCCGGAGTCGCGTCGCTGTGGACTGCGGATTCGAAGCGCCCACTCCTCGGAGCGCGGCTTGTGCTGCGCCTCGAAGCGCTGATCCGACGTGTAAGTATATCGTCCCACAGTCAGCAAATGGATATCTCGATGCCTCACCCATGATACCTAATAAATTAATCACAAACAAAAGCTTTTCAATACTAGACTCAAGGTCAACGATAAAGAGGCGATAAATAGAAGTCGTCGTGGCCTAAAGGATAAGACATCCGGTGTCCCAAAAATGTATTTAAAAAATATTCACGATTGACTTCCACGGTGAAGGAATAACATCGTGTAATAAAAATCAAACCCGCAAAATTATAATTTGCGTAATTACTGGTAATAGGACCTCTTGTGAATCCGTACGAGTAGGTACCACCACCCTGCCTATTTCTGCCGTGAAACAGTAATGCGTTTCGGTTTGAAGGGTGGGGCAGCCGTTGTAACTATACTTGAGATCTTAGAACTTATATATCCAGGCGCATTTACGTTGTAGATGTCGATGGGCTCCAATAACTCAACCATCATATTTCAAAATAGAATAACTATAAATTTAAGTGTCAGTGACTTCAACTCCAAACCAGGTCCAAACGTCAAACAATAAATCTATGTATTTATTAAAATGGCAATGGTTATGCAAAACTAGCGAACAACGTAAGCTCCAGAAAACAACTATAATAATATATAAATATGTGTGTGTGTATATCACGATAACCCATGTTCACGAGTCCACCAGCCATCCATACTTATTTGTGCCCACCTTATATATACTAAAAATGTGCACCCATGTTTTCAGTTGAAGAAGTCAAATGTACGGAAGCCAAAATACTATTTAAAGGCATTTTGAACAGCCTCTGGGCTATTGAAGTTTTTCTGTGCCACGAAGTTATCGATGCTTTCGAAAAAGTAGAAGTCTGTCGGCGCAAAGTCTGGTGAGTATGTTGGATGACGTAAACCTTCCAACTCTAGCTCTTATATGTATCTCAAAGACCGTCTGTTGTACTTTATGAGGTCGTCTAAGAGTAGGAGAGACTAGCAATTAACCAAGCCTAGCCGCAGATTTGCGAGCTTTTCCTTCGTTGTCTCCAGTCTCTCACGTTACATACCTGCAGTAAGGCAGGTGCCATTTGGTAAAAAGCACTGATGAATTAAACCGGCACTAGACTAACAAACAGTGACCATTACTTTTTAAGGGTAAGCTTTCGTTTGGAGCGTTGCCTAAGTGCTGAATCAGGATCTAACCAACATGATAACCGGTTACAATTATCCAAAAGCAACGCAAGGAATTTTTTGTTTTGTTTGGGCCGTGCTCATTGAACCCGCTTCTTCCAAACGTTGGAGGTCCCGACCTTGTGGCGCGCCGTCTCTACATGAAGTTGGTGCGATTTATGGCACTGCACACACACTATGACCTGCGTAAATGTGGCCTCGCAGTGACATCCGCAGCACGCGATCACGGTCAAAATTATCCTTGGATATCTCACCGTCTCCTCTGCGGTGGCGTGCGATCTTGCCGAGGCGCCACCCTGAGAGGTGGAGGCAGAGATGCTCGCCGCATATTACGCGTGGCCGTCGATGAGAAACGAACGCATGGAACGTCAGCCAGGAGGAGCTGCTGGTCCCGGGATACCTCGCTTAGTCAGAACCAGCCTGTCGGCTCGCGATGCGATACACCGCCAACCGCTCGCTCTTACGATTTTACTCGTCCCGTGACCATCACCGGGAGGAAACGCAAAATATAACTTAATGCGCTCGTTTAGTTCCCACTGGCGTCCCACTGGCGATCGTTTAGTTTATGTGACACTCACTTGTCAGTTTTCATTTTTTTATTTTGCAAATTAAACGGAATGGACAAATACTTCTTTTATACCACTATTAACAGCGGTACATTGAGTATCGTCAGCTTCCACAATCGACTTTTTTTTTTCGTTATATTCGGCAGCTTCAGGGTTATATTTTTAGATCAAAATTTGCCTGTCGGAAACTTTTAAACCAATAGCTAGTCGTGCGTTCGTTTGTAATGTTCACTCCATACACGCAATTAATGCTGTGAACCGTTTGTCCGGCATTAGTACCGGGACGGAACTCCTATTCCACAATTACTCGAATTTTTATCGTGTTGAAATTGAGGAAAAAGATACAAATGTAGTGGAAAGACTAATCAATAAACAAAGTTCTGAATTTGAAAATATAATTTTATATTTTTTTGAAATAAAATTTAGTTAAATTAGAATTTATTGCCAGCCACATATAAATTAGGTTTCAAATGGCCAGTATTGTAATACAGCAACTTTATATATAGGTCATATAACTATCTTGAAATATTATATATACATATAGCATTCGTTACGATATTTCCGAAACTATCGCTCTGATATGGAGACTATAAACTTGGCACGATGCTTCTTTTACGATATAAGCGCTCACTCAAAACGGATTTTACGTAAATCACCACCAGAATGAAATTTTCATCTACGATCGCCAACGTTATGTTTGCAATCTAAGAGCATAGCAGCTGTTGCCATGGTAACCGTTGCTAAAGGACTGGTAGTTTATGAACAGAGGGTGACACAAGTAACACCTCCCGGGAAATTGGAATTAAAAAATGAAAATGCAACGTGATCCGTTTCTTTTTAATTCAAAACTCTTAATCGCAGGTGAATTTGCAATACACATTTAGTATTATTACATGAATAAAAAAAATTGTTTAAGTTTTAAAAATAATATTTAGATACTCCTCAAAGGAGTAGGACCTACCTTGTATCTCAAATGAATCTCAGCATGATCATCACGCAGTTAAAGTCGTATAATACATAACAGGGAAATAAACAGGTTTTTTTTTACCAAATATCCTCGTTAGATATATATCGTTCCTTTGCTTCGAATAATTTCGCATCTTTGGCTAATCATAATGGTATCCTCGATAACTAATCTGCTGGATTGGGACGTCCAACTAACTTGAGAAGGGTCGCAGCATAATAATATGGCGATAAAGGGATACAGAACCCTTCTTCCAAAAAAAAAACAAATTAAGATGCTCGGAGGCTTATTTCAAAAGCATTCCTTGATAAACAGTCCTAAATGTTTCTTGTTTGTAATTCCGAACAATAAGTTATCTATCGTATTTTTGTATAAAAACATAAGTTTTGTTCACTTGTTGCGTGCAATAAAGAAATATATGCAATATGAAAAGTTAGCCCTGCACATTTTTATGACTATTAAATAAATAAATATTTACTAACAATCACGCCACGTTAACTGGTCCCGTGATAAGTTCGTAAGGAACTTGTGTTACAGGTACCAGATAACGGAAATAAATGTGTATTTTTATTATACACATACATATAATTAATATACATCCATAACCCTGGAAAAGACATTTATATTAATCATACAAATATCTTCCCTTGGCGGGATTTGAACCCGCGACCCCCTTATGTAGTGACCATGTCACTTACCACTACACCAGACGGCCGTTCTACACCAGACGGCCGTTTATATTGTATCATCCACAAACGTATGATCGCGAACAACTTCAATCTAATATAATCCTTTATTGAAAATATCACTATTGCGATCACGCCTATATGGCAGATATTATTCATCAGACAAACACAGAAGCGAAATAGAAAGTTCTCGAATTTTCGCTCATGAATAGAACTAGTATGAAACTACATAGTAAACTACCTCTTTGATACTGGATTGGATATTACAATACTCGTACGAGATTGTACGAGTATTGCTTACTTACGACACCTGTTACAAAATTGAACATCTTTATCAAAACAGGCAAAATGAAGTGAGACAATATTGGAACTCGGAGTGCAAATTGGACCAATTTCCGAATCGTGCAAGCTATCGAATTTACTCTTCTCTCCCTAATATTTGATACGATGTGTTTATTTCCTAATTTGACAGTAATGAAGCATTTGAATAATATTCAAAAAAGTAGCTATGAAATCGTGTAAAAAATTCCAAAGTAATTTTAAGCCAACTCCATGGTTTTTTTATTACACATGGAGAATACACATAAGCAAGTGCCTTCTCCTGCTGCCTTCTGGCCAGGCCTTGAAAAAGCCTCCTGTCTTGGTGAAGATGTAAAAACCTCGAATACTAATAAAATGTCCAAAAACAAAAGAACATCAGCTATTTCTCTCGCACACGCAATCTTAATATTATTAATGATATTTTAATGACGACAACATCATGAATCACAATCGCTTTATGTGTTATCTAACTACATATATCTATCACAAGAATCGAAAATAGATTTTTTTTTATTGCTTAGATGGTTGGACGAGCTCACAGCCCACCTGATGTTAAGTGGTTACTGGAGCCCATAGACATCTACAACGTAAATGCGCCACCCACCTTGAGATATAAGTTCTAAGGTCTCAGTATAGTTATAACGGCTGCCCCATCCTTCAAACCGAAACGCATTACTGCTTCACGGCAGAAATAGACAAGGCAGTGGTACCTACCCGTGCGGACTCACAAGAGGTCCTACCACCAGTAATTACGCAAATTATAATTTTGTGGGTTTGATTTTTATTACCCGATGTTATTCCTTCACCGTGGAAGTAAATCGTGAACATTTGTTAAGTACGTATTTCATTAGAAAAATAGGTACCCGCCTGCGGGATTTGAACACCGGTGCATCGCTACATACGAATGCACCGGACGTCTTATCCTTTAGGCCACGACGACTTCAACTTAGTCATTTAGTCTAACTTAGTCATTTCTGTAGGGAATCACTTAGGTATATTTCTAATTTAGCTTTACGCATAATATTGCATTCTCGCTCACGACTCGGTCGTGCGCGGACGTGCTTTCCGATCCGTGGCCCGCTTGCGAGCTGCGTCTCTGAACTCACAGTTGTGCTCGACAGTGTAGTGACCGTGAATACATCGTGCGTACAATTCGGTAGTGCGGACGTGCCGATCCGTTGGTCGCTTGCGATTTGCGTCTCGGAGTCAATTTTTGTGCGCTAAAGTTTTGTAACCGCGAACCCACCTTTTACCAACTGTCTTTTTCAAGACAAAACCAATCGCTACGATCAGGCTTCCTGTGGCACTCACAGGCTAGCGATTTCCTAACCCTTCCCAAAACAACAGTCTTTTTCAAGACTAGACCCCCGCTCGCGATTCTGCCTGCTGTAGCACTATACAGCCCGAGCGGGTTCNAAACAAAAAAAAAAAAAAAAAAAAAAAAAAAAAAAAAAAAAAAAAAAAAAAAAAAAAAAAAAAAGGTCTTGAGCTTGCCTTTCTATCTTGGTGAAGATGTAAAAGCCTCAAATACTAATAAAATCTCCAAAAACAAAAGAAAAGAAACATCTATCTCTCCCGCACACCCAATCTAAATATTACTAACGATATTTTAATGACGACAACATCATGAATCACAATCGCTTTATGTGTTATCTAACTACATATTATTATATCAATCACAAAAATCGAAAATATTCTAACTTAGTCGTTTCTGTAGGGAATCATTTAGCTATCTTTTTGTTTAGATTCTTGCGTAATATTGATTTTTAGTGTAAAAATAATCCAATATAATTATTGGAGGATATTGTGATTAGTATTTTTATTTTTTCTGTTTTGCGGTATGCTGTAAATTCAAAAATAGAATACTACTAACCGTTCTATTCTGAAGATTCTTTACTTTACACAAAAGAGTCACAGGATGTCCCACAAGTCCCGTGACGTTGTCCGGAGTACTGGGATCGAAGTATGGTGCGCCAGGGGCTTGAGGCCAATCCTCTAAGAACTCTGTCCGAAATCTTCTTGACGATTCAGAAACCGTGCTCTGATCTCGAGGCCGATTATTACCACTGTCTTGACGACAAACTGCGAACAAATAAATTTTTAAAATACTTTTTTCCCAATATAATATGAAAACGGCTGGGATTAGCAGAGGGGAAGGATTAGGATTAAGAGAGGATTAGCAGCAATTAGATTTATTCAAATATAAACTTTATGAGAGGAATACAGGGTTCATGATTTCGTATAGCCGCCAATTTTAAGTAAAATATTTTTTTCAAACAAGTAGTTTAATCAAACTACTTTAATCAAATCATAAGTTAACCGAAACGAACACACAGTACTGATCCTACATTTGTTTTCATTTCCTTTACGGAACAACATTTTACTATGACTTAAGCCAATCTCAGTTTAGCTATATTTTAAAGACGTTTAAATTTAAAAATTACAATCACAATCTAGTTCATCAAAGAGTTAATACATACTTTTAAACATTCATGTATCATCTTTAATAACATTGACGTTAAATTTACCTGCAGCCCATCGTTACCACAAAAACGCAAGTCTCGAAACTTCCAATTCAGTAATGAATTTTATTCCCAAGACGAAACCATAAAACTGACTTTTAATTGTGATGAATTTCATTTCGTATCTTTTATCTTAACGTATCTCAGCGTTAACGACCAAAGAGAAATTGTGTCTTCATTCCCTTCCACATTTCAACGTCTTGGCTTGAACAACACTACACACAATAATTCTACTGCTCAAACTTCGGTCGTAACCAGCCAGGTTTTTGGCGCGTTGCGTACCAACAGAACAAAACACGTTCTCTGAAATCAGCAAAGAACTCCGCGAAATTAACTTCAATATTTCGCTGCTTTTGTTCACAGAAACGTAATCGTAAATCAAAAGTTAGTGAATATTTAGACAGCGGGCGTTACACAATAAGCAAGCGATAATTTGATTAATTTAATGAAGAAATTTAATACATAATACGAATAGTCGTATTGTAGTGCCCATCGTTAAAATTTGATGGTATTACGAAAAATAAAAAGGTATTTCTGAATGATTCTCTTATATTTTAATTTTACAAGTCTTATGAAAGCAAATTAATGTAACCTTTACGTTTTACAAGCTCCTAAAACAACGATCGATATAAGAATAATATTTTGTTTTTTAACAACGATCATTTGATACATTATTCCAGAATGGCATTGTCTTCCAAACTAAAAGGATCAAATTAGGTTTGAAAATTTCGGGTGTTTCAAATTTAGCTCCCTAAAGTATTCCGGAACTACAGTAACAAAACAGACAAAGCAAATTAGATTCTTCTACCGTAGCTACTTAGTACTTGTAATGTCTTTGTTCCGAGCGACTCGGAATACCCAATTTCATTATCGACAAGAATGTCGAAATTTTGATTCCGTTTCATTAATTTGAATATATTCTTACTAAAATTTCGATAGCCACTTTAATTAAATTCGGCTTCCGTCCCTACATATCCGATAATGGTTTGATTCAATTTAATATTCTTTAAACATCAGATTACTTTAAGCTTAATGCCATGAAATACTACCGAAGAAATGAATTTTCTCAAAGTATATAAAATCTCATTGATTATGTATTGATAATTGATGTCATTCTTCTTTTTAGACTTTATAAAGAATCAAACTTAATTAAATCGTTATTTAAGACAGCATACGATATCTTGGGCCTACGTTTGACTTGAAGACATAGCAAAAATAAATTGCACGAAATGAAAATCCGTTATCCTTATTTATGTTGCATACTGGGTCGAAACAGTTGAAAACATGCTTCTGATAAACTATCTTGAAACCTGTTTGCATGTTCCCTATACCAATTTATTATTATTATATATCTTAAAAATACAGCAAATAAAAAATATGATACGGAGAAACGTATGCAATGTCCAATGGTTTCTCACCAACACGGAAATACATCACCATCTGGTATTACCACTGTAAAGGACGAATTACACAAAAAATCGGAGACGTTTAGGGAAGGCAGATAGGCCATCCAAAGAAATTCAAATTTCATCCAAAAAGCCAAAAATAACCATTTTTGACAAAGTTTGGTCACATCTAATAAATGTTTGACTTAGTACTCAACTACTGTGTCAGTCCTCTTTTATTGCTCTCGTTAAACATTTAGTAGCGAAATGTTTCCGCATATTAGTACCCGAAACTAATACCTTGAATGCGTGGTCCAACACTAAACTCAGACCCAACGTAATTCAGATTGTTGTTACAACATTGGCTCACCTTAGTTACTTACAATAATTCGAACAGTATTTTTTTTATTTGATTTCGTTTTTAGATTTTTTGGTTCACTCATAAATGTAGAATTAGAATTATCACATTTTTTTTGGAATTGCTGCTTCCATCTCTAGGCCGGAGCTCCTATTTAACACTTGAAAGGACTGCGTTTATCTGTAGCGCATTTCGGAAAATCGTTTTTATCATGTACCAATTCTAAAACAAATTCCTATCCTCGGGGTGTCAAAAGACTGACATAACGATTTTTGTAGACTCCTCAGCGGTAGCTAGTGGTCTGGTTTTTCCAATATCCTTGAACGACGGTAACTATTGACCATTAGCCAAAAATTATCCTCTTCTACTTACTGTGTTAATAAAATTGTATCTACTATGTCATGTGCATCAAACACGTATTTTTCCATTTATTATTTGTTCAAGCCGTAGAAACAACAGCTTTTTAAAGCTATCGCTGGGAGCCAATTTCAACCACCTGACGTTGACGTGGTAATCGGAGCCCACAGATTACTTAACGTAAAAGCTGCCACCCATCTAGAAACTTAAGGTTGCAGTCCAAAGGCATTTAAATAAAAAAGCTCTCTCTCCTAGCTAACAACTCGAATGTAGAACTGTTTGTTACAGCAATCAGCTGGATATCAGTAACTAATGATGCGGGTTCAAAATAATTATAGCTTATCATTTATACTTAAAAGTATATTAAACATCTCAAATTGTCGATGAAACAACACAAAGTATGAAGACAAACGCAAAGTATGACTTTTTCTAACACAAAAAATATTAATTTTTAAAATTTTGTTTTACTTGTTAGAAACTATAATATTGAAAAAAAAAACCTTAACTGCTTTACTAAATAATATTATAGGCAATGACATTCGGGATGGTGGAGGATCCTATCGAAAATAAATACACACCAAACATATTCAGGTATTTAAAAACTATGATAAAATAAGTAGTAACCGACATAATATATTATGTAACCCTGAAAATATTATACTCAATTTGTAATAGTGTAAGGAACCTATTCATCATTTATTTATAAACCTATTTGTTACAAAACTATTCAGCTTACATTACGAGTATACGTTTTTCATAATAATAACATAATTACTTGTGACATAATTACTCGAGATTCTATCCTATCCACACTTAAAAGCTAAAGTTAGATTACACACTTTTGTCCTCTTTTTGCTTTTTTCAAATAACACTGTCTATTAAAATAAAACGGGATGTTTTTAAAGAACATAACAAAAAACGGGTTTCCGTTTTTATAGAAGTAGCCAAAAAACCACTGACAAATTGCTTTTAGGAATATGTAAATATAGCCACAAGTAAATACAAATTAACGTAAATACTAGTTGAAATAATAGTTAATCTAAAATCACAATTGATAACTATGGTATTCCCAAAATATAGCGAAGCTCTGTTCTGTCCCACAATAGGTCTAACAAACACGGTACACTCAAAGTAGGTCAGCTAAAATAGCTCATAAATTCATCGGTTGTGAAAGCATGGCTCACCAATAATGCAGGAAAACAAATGAACCGTGAACAAGCAGACGGCACCCGCAGTGCGCGCCATCGCACCTCAGCTCGAAGGGTGAAGGGTCATCACTCCGGCTCACGAGCGGGGATCATTGCTCCTGGAACAAAAGAATATCTAATAACCTCTGATAACCTCGACGCAGACGGTGAGAGAGATGGGAATTGAAGTTTTTTTTGGTTGACATTCAGCTCCGATTATAGTGTTTTGCTTTCTTGTCTCATTGTACGGTATGTTTATATGCAATTTCTGAGGCCATCAACTATTCAACATGCTATTTGTTAAATGTGTAGCTTTCTAAGTATATGGTTTTAAATGGCAAATATATTATTTGCATACACTTTTATACGACAGTACTGCATTTATGTGTCAGTCGCCTGTCGTGGCCTGCAACTTCTTTGACAGGACATAAGACCTACAACGACTAGACATAGACACAGCCTAAGACAGACACTTGACAAGAATTCAAAAGTAAAGAGAGAAATGGAACGAGGGCATACGTGACTAGCGGCAGGCAGTATATTTTTTGACTTCCTAAAAGACGGACAAAAACGGGACGACAAGGAACGAATTGACTGTTCATATATAAAATAGACGACAAAAGAACTAATCGACCGTTCAAGTGGTCCGTCAACCGTTCAGTCGCCTCATATGGAAGATTCCCGGCGTGTTTAAGTCAAGCGATGCGATCTGGTAAAGTTTAAATCTTCTGATAGGCTCAGATTATCAAAATAAATATTCACATTCCTTCCGTGCATTCCAAGTCCTTGGAACTACTGATTTTCATGAATAGTACGTTTCGAGCGATAATTTTTAGCACCTACTAACTTGGGTTCTAGATTATACCGCCATTCAGACTATTCCCTGAGTGGTACGACACATCATTCTTCAAGCGAAATTTGAAGAGTTCTCATACTTTACCGAATAGGTAGGTAACCATTCAGTATCCTCGCTCGTCATCTTAGGAATTAAAAAATCCAATACATTTTCACACGAAAAATTTCGCAATGAAAGAATATCAATGTATAAAATTAAACATCGAGGAGGTCGTACGGGTAGTTACTGACATTTGCCTTTTACTACTGTAAAGTAATCATGTGTTCCAGCTTACGACTGAATAGCGGTTTTAGGTTACAATTGAGACTTCAACCATAGGTCTTATTAGGAATTTTTCAGGCATTTCCACTTTTACCACTTTTGACTGTGAGATCTTACATATCAAGCTAATGATGTTACAACATCCATGTTATGATAATAATTAATTCAGACCGTTTGTTGTTTCTATGAAATACTTAGTGCCAATACAAGAATAAAAACAACAACACGAAAATTGACTCTAAGAACCAATTGTAGACATACATTTCTTACACAATAACACAGCAAAAACTTCGTAGACCAAGTAAATGGGCCTCATGTCACTGTCCATTAAACAATAGAGCCATTACGTTCAACGTAATATAGAAGGGAAATGAAACAATTTGTCCTCACCAGAAGCGTAGTGTAAACAAGACAGATGGCTTCCAACGTTATACATCATATTTTAGACCCTGAGATTTTCCTTTTACGATTAATAAAGGACTTAATAAATTATTTTTTATTTCACTTTTAACTTCTTTATTTTTTAAAGTCAGACTCGGTGTACGTGTTGCCTCATTTTATTATCTGCTAGACGTGCACAATGGTTTCAAAGTCGTTAAAGAAATACGCCTTTTCTTTTAAATGAAATAATTTGCATTTTCTGGGGATAAAGTGCTGTCACTGTCTGATCCATACACTATCAGTCAGTAAATTTCTAGATGCATTAATGACATTATTAAGATTGCTTATATACAGCGTCTACGACGAGAAGACTAGGCATCTAGGACGAGAAGTCCATGACGAGGTCTATGAAAAAAAAAATTAAACAAATTTGTGGAACTGCAGTAGAGTTTTCTTGGCAAAGCTATTTTGAATCTTATTTTTATATTTTCATCGAATTCGTAATACTTAGTTTCACGCACGGCTCAATTTGTTGATTCGGAAGTTTGTATTAAGGTTGCATGGTTTGGAAATAGCTAATGTTATATATGATAATGTACAAATTGTGTTATTTTAAAAACTGTTTTACAAGTTTTTTTTAATATATCAGCCAACCTTTCTCTATTTTAAGGCTATATTGCGCAATATCGTAATACTTAGGTTGTCACTGATTGATAATAGATTTGGTATAAAGGATATTCATCGTACTTTCTGACTTCGATATAAAGACTTTACCACGATTTCAACTAAATACATATTAAAATTAATTATCTATTTGAAATTGCGACCTATACATTATTTATATCAAAACGGCTTAACTAGTAGCGTTTTCTCCTTTTTTTTCGCATTATTGCTATAAATATTTATTATTTCATTAAAACGTTTTTGGAAACGCGTATGTTTTATCGAACGTCAAAAAACAAATGTAAAACATAAAATGAATCTGAGGCTTGAGGTGTCTGTGATTAAGGTCCAATTTTGATTATTGCTCGAACAGTAGGAAATAATTGAACTATAGTAGTGATTGAGATATAGCAATTTAGATATTCTGGAATATATAATATATCATTTTTTTCTATCTTAATCTATTATTGTTTCTGTATTTTGATCAATACTGGGTCCCATCTTTCTAACTACGTCGCGACAGAAAGGATGATTATACTTCTCCGAGTAGATTTACTATTTATGTCAATTGGCGATGGCAGTACGCGTGTATAACACTCAAAGAACGCTGTTGTCAATTTTACGCTAAACCCAACACCCACAGGAAGAAATAGGTGGTGCTATTCTAGACAGACACCACACAGCCGAAACTGCAACTGCTTGAAATTAAGTTTTAACATGACTTCATAGAAAAATCCCATTTCTCTTGAAACTTATCTGGCGAAGCTACTTCTGAGTATAAGAACAAATTATAATGAGAATCAGAGCAGGTAATCCTTTTAATTATGATTCTATTAATTTAATTACGGCTACAACAATTTTTATTTACACTAATATGCTATCAAATATTCAAAATAATTAACTTCATCCAAAATTAAAATAAAAATCATATTTATTTTTACTAATCCAAAATTTATATTTTCTTTTTTTTGTGTAAACAAATCTTATCTTTTTCTTATAACAAAAAACTTTTTAGTTCGACGATTCTTATATCACCATCAAAATTCAGTACCTTGATATCTCCTTAGTTTGGTACAAAGTTAAAAACCAACGACATCCTGTTTGGTTTCCAAGAACAAACAAACAAAGAACATTTCGGTTAATAAGCTGAAGTTTTTTTTTTACTTTGGAATTACTCCTTTTAGCATTTTCCCCTCTTATTTGCAAACAAGGGACCTCTGTAATTTTGGGATAGTGACAGTGTTTTACATCATCATAGGAGTCGAAGTCTCCATTGTATTGTTTAACAGTAGCCCAATCCTCCAAACCACACAGCAGCTGCATCGCGGGAAAGCTAGTCAGAATAGCGATACCTGTCTCGGTAGTCTGGGTCCATTTTGGGTCAAAAGAAAATCAGGGAACTTCTGCCTACATGTTGGGGGCAATATATAGATCAAAACGGATTTGAATCGGTAAAATTAATTATCGCTCAACAACCTTCGACCAAACCTGGGATGGTAAAACAATTCAATCGAGATTTAGGGGGGAAAAGTGACGCTGTACCTACATAATGTTTTACACCACCATTGATTACACAAACCTAAATTTTTGTGGGTTTGATGTTGCTTATCATCAAGATCATTCTTTCAGCGTAAGTCATTTATAAACATTAATCTGGTACGTATTTATATAGATGCTTTCAGGATTTGAATCCTGGTCTAGTCGCTTAAACTTTTTAAATGATAACCAGATGAAGTACAGTAATCCCCTCTATAACACGGTTGATTAGTAGCGCGTTGTAGGAGTGTTCTCGCATAACGCGCTTGTATGACCCCATATAACGCGTTATGTAAAAATATAATATACATAAAAATGTAATATAATATAACCAACGCTTTTACAGTTCAAAAAGTAGGAGCACAATTTTAATAAACTAATTTCATTTACTTTTATAACAATAAAATTGACACAATGTGCAAAGTTCCGCAAAACTAATTATGAACTATATAAATCATTATAAATTTCACAGTACACAGATATAACGTGTGAAATCCCCGCGTTATATGCGGGAATACCCGTGTTATACGAGGGACTGAAAACACGTAATATGAAAATGCGTTATAAGAGTACCGTGTTATAAGGGGGATTACTGTATGTATAATGCATTATTTTCCGTTAACAAACCCTAAGATAAAAATATGTAATTGAACTTCTTTTACATTTCCAGCAATCCTATAAATAAGATGAATAGCGGTGATCTGTCATTTAGATTAATGAAATGTACCTTGGTGCCTCGATGCTACTTAAAGTCTCTCATTATACATTTTGTTTGGCGTTTGGGCCTGTTCACGTTCATTCAATCAAACGTTGTTGTGTTCTCCTTACATTAGTCCAGTAAATTTGCGTGATACTACTTTATTTTAAGCTAGAAGCAATCATAAGGCATTCCCTTGGCGACCCGTCTGTGGCAAAGCCACTAAGAGCACCGCACGCTTTTTTTTTCTTTTTTTTCCCTACTTATGCTGATAGCCTCGAGAGGCTATTTCAGCTACTCCTTGGCGTGTACGTGAGCTCACGGGGCGCAAACCGGGAGTGTTGCTAACACTGGACCTAGCAAGAGCAGTGCTTCGCAGAATCTACCACCGGATCGGAAACGCGACCCACTGAGAAGATCCGGCGAGAAAGTCAGTGGGCACACCGCACGCATTAGCTTTACTACATCTGCTTTCTGTACATGAATAAGCTAGGCATGTCACTTCCATTTTTTTTGCGATTAATTAGTTCGTTAACTCTGATAAAAACTACTCGGTTTCTTTTTTTTTCCTACCTATGCTGATAGCCTTGAGAGGCTATTTCAGCTTCGCCCTAACGTGTGTAGGTAAACTCACGGGACTCAAACCGGAGTGTTGCTAACACTTACCCTAGCAAGAGCAGTGCTTTGCAGAATCTACAACCGGATCGGAAACGCGACCCACTGAGAAGATCCGGCGAAAAAAGCTTGCCAAATTAAGCAACAGAATATTAATATTTTTAATTATGTTAAAACTACGTACTTCAGATTTCCACATAAATAACCATTCTGACCTATACCGACCACAATAGATCAAATGACAGAACTAGAAGCGAATTGATTTCTGTGTTCAGACTTATTCGTTTTGCGTTCATTCGGAGAACGTTAGAACGATCCCGAATAGCGAATTCAAGCATTGTTTGATTAATTCACTAATGCATTCATCACTCTTGCTTTATTTGCGTTCGGACGTTTTCATTTCCACCGAAAGATGCTGAATGAAAAACAAACGAATCAAACCTAAGCTGGATGTTATTAACATACACATTTATCAGATTTTGTTTAGATTTATTTATTGAATTGTAATAATATATTGTTGAACTATCTTGATAAATTTTAAAATAATTAATTTAAAGAACTATTATTTTTGTCGTTGAGTTGAATGTTCCGTGTAATCACATTAATTTCCTTATTCATTTTGATTGAAATCTCAGATAAGCGTTCTCTATCATACTGTTTTATTCATAAAGGTCACAATATCTAAATCCAAAAAAGAGAACATAATTATGTATTTGTTGATAATGTGTTGTCAATGTGGAAATGTAGGTCATAAATGAAAAGAAAAATCAATAACATTTTTTCCCGATACTATCAAACTTTATAAAGAACTCCACCTCCTCTGAACTGTCCCCTACTGAAATTGCGTGATCTAAGGTTATTTTAAGGATATCCACCTTTTTCTACGTGAACGAAAGCTCATACGTGAAATGCCCATTGTAATCCTATAAAGCCTTCCGACTACGCTGGTGTTACTATTCCGTAGATCCTAACCACATTTTGCAAGGAAATATGTACATAACAATTAGTCTTCAGGAAAGAGTTTCAAGTTGAAGGAATAATATCAATACATATAACAAATAGTGAAATCCCCAATTGTGTACATAAAAAAATAATTATTACACAAATAGAAAGGGGCGTAACTAAAGAAGAATAATAAAAAACATAAATAACCATTTTTTTAGGATTAATTAATTGATTAAATGAAATTTTTTTCATTTATTAATATTAATAATAATTTACCGACAATGTTCAGCGTAAGGCTTTCTTTCGCTGATTTTCGACGTACCAAACAAAAATTTGGATTTTTTTTCCCTTTTTTCGTTTGTTATGTTAATAGTTAGAAGCTACATACCAAATATAGTAAATTTTTCGAAAGGAAACCTGGTTGTTATACTATGTATTTCATGTCCAATCCACTTAATCGACCGATTTGTACGAAGTTCGGCATAGAAAGAGATTGAACTTTAGGAAAGAATAACATAGACTGCCCAATCCCATGGCTGAGTACAAGTCACCTAGACGCGTAGACGGTAGAAAGTGTAATCCCCGTGAGAGAATCTTCGTAAAGCTAAAATCTTAAAAAAAAACAAACAAAGGTATCACCATTCTGTCTATTTCTACATCGAAGTATGGGTGTGAACTTTAAAGACTCCGGAAACCACATAACACTAGGTGAGTCGTGTTGTCATTCATCTATCCATAAATCTAATGAGAAAAAGAAAAAGAAATGGCAAAACAAAACTAACATTCAACTTAATATTAAATGTAATAAAAGAATACTTACTTAAATTAGTAGCCATCTATAAACGCCAGTTTAATGTCGATATATATCGATAACTCATTATACATACATTATTTACTGTGCACAAAAGTCCGTCACCCGTGACCATGAAATTCATAAAGCATTCGAAACGTCGGAAATAACAAAATAACAATAAAAAACCCTAGAATGAGCCGTAAAAGTAGTTTTAATCATGTCTACGAATCGCAAAAACCGAAGAGAATCGATTTTATACCCTGTAAAACCAAAAGACTAACAACCTGAAACTAAGCGATATCAATCGTAAAGTCGTTTGGGGAAGCACAGATAAAACACCAAATTATATTTGTACGATGTTTTGCAGAGTTTAACATCGATACACGTTCATTAATTTGGTAGGCGTGATTGTAATTTGTGCTAAATTCAGCGAAGTCATTCTGATTCTTATACATTGAACATACTTCTTCAACCGTGAGGTAGTGCCCGCAATGTACCGGAAATTTTTTAATCTTACATGTGCTGCACAGGATATCTGGCTTCTTCTCTATAGACAAGATTTTGTAACTATGCACTTGTTCCCCGAATATTTAGGTATTTTCTATTTGAGCGAAAGGTTGTATCACGGCAAGGAACATGTCTTTAGGGTCTAAAATATCTAAGAACAAGTGAATCGACTACTATAAAATGTCGGTCTGGACATTTATCAGACAATACCTATCACCTAGTTCAGGCACAGATGCACATTATGATTGTGTTTCTACTTCTATGTTAATAATAAATAAATATAATAAATACAGGTGTCCGATCCCGGTACCTTGAGCAGTGTAACTTCTCCATCTCTCATGCCTCACTCATTTCATTTTATAACTTAAGCCTCTAACTAATTCGTATCCTATCTTGGCCGACCAAATCGTTTTTCTTTATTCCTGAGGTTAAATCGCAGGATTTTCACTTCGAGAATCAGGGTTTTAAGATGGTATATAAGAGTAGAACCAACTGGACACATTTATTGGTCTTATTATTTATTTTATTGTTTATTTGGTGAACGAACTCACGGGTCCATTGGCGTTAAGTCGCTCATAAAAATCACCCTACGAATAGTGCCACATATCTTTGAAACGTTTGATTTAAAAATAAATAGAAAATATAAAATTTAAAGTGAATCTAAATCTCAAAGCGTCAATTTCATTATTGTTGAAACTTGAGCATTGGGTCTATACCAGTGGCAACAGTTATTTACGTTTTAAAACGCTTCTTTGCTATATTTTTCCATTGCTATCTATACTTATAATATTATAAAGAGGAAAGATTTGTTTGTTTGTTTGTATTGAATAGGCTCCGAAACTACTGAACCGATTTGAAAAATTCTTTCACTGTTTGGAAGCTACACTATTCCCGAGTGACATAGGCTATAATAACCTTTTTTGAAAACATTAGGGATCGTTATTAAAACTCCAATAATGTAACCCAAGGTGTAAAAAAATTACCTAAAATATTCTTTACAACGCGTGCCCAGCGAAAACTGTTGATGATAGAATAAAATAATGTACTACGACTTTGTCGAACACATTATTACTTACAAAAAGTGTCGCGACAGCGTATGTCTAACTATTATAGTTATGCCGCAATAAGTGTTCTTTTATTTAAAAAAATAAAACAACGTCATATATCGTTGAAATTTTTGTTAAAGACCCGAGCGGAGCCGGAGCCGGCCGCTTGTATTTTATATAAATGATCACAACAAATAACGAGGTCAATATCTTAAGTAGATGAAAAAAATATGGGGTACCAGTACGAAGTCTTAACGTAGCTGCCATAAGATATTTGCATTTAGTTCTGACATTTTACTTACAGGGTGACCGGCGATATTTTTACTTCTCTCACATAACATTACCCAAAGAAACGACATAACAAACATTCGTATAGATGTAGACGAAGATTTATTAACCCTTCAGCTCTTTGAAGAACGACTAACAGGTTTAAGAGTCAAAAGTAACTAAATCACGATATTCCACGAACCTACATTAAACTTCCGCAACGAAATAACATTCTTTGATCTTTAGAGAACTCTTCCAATGTCGAAAATGTAATTACACCTCTCGTATGAGAGAGTTTTCGATTCTCTATTCTGTATAGAGTCAATTACGCTCACTTATTTACATGTTACCAAGTTACGTAGAAATGTTAAGGACAGATCTTTCTTAAGCCTCGTTTTTGTGTTGCAATATTACACAATATATAACACAAAAAGTTAGAATAATACAACTTATAGTTATGGGCCAATTCTAACTGTTTATCACTGGAATCACTATCAACCGAATATACATAAGGTATCAATTAGGTTTGAAATTTCAAACGGTACTTATTATATTTTGGTAGGTGCTTAATAATGAACCTGTTTTCTGTCACCACAATCATAATTATATCTATCAAATGTACTAATTCTAATTTTATAAATGTTTTGTAAAAGTTTTTTCTTAGTGGTAAATTTTCTTTCCGAATTTGTGGCAATGTTATGATTATTTATTGAAAGCATCTTTAAAACCTAAATTTAATCAAAACTTCTTGACTTTGACTGAATATTGCCTAGAAACTATTTTTGTAATACAACATCCTAAAATCTTTTTAATATTGTGTTATTGTGTAAATTTAAATGACTAATCCTTCTTCAAACGAGGCTTGTGGAGAGTACTTACCGATACGCAGTTCCTTGGCTCTGCCCCTGGCATTGCTAAAATCCATGGGCGACGGTAACCACTCACCATCAGGTGGGCCATATGCTCGTCTGCCTACACGGGCAATAAAAAAAAAACACCGTAACGATTGTTTGATTCGCATATATTGCATTCCAAAGTTGGATAAATTATATATTTATGAAATATTTACGGAAATAATCTTATATACCTCTATTTACAAATGTCAATGACAAAAAGCAGCTTAGTAAACAGTACGGAGTTTCAACCGACGGACCACGGAGTAGGGTTGACCAAGCTGACGCTCCGAACTTTTCGGACCAGCAAGGTCATACATTGTTTGAAGGCCGGCTGCGGGATTAGACTCTTAAGTAGTGTGTGCCATTTATCAATGCTCACTAAAATGGGTGGTATTTATTATTTTCGGCTTTTATGACCCTGGAACTGTGCCGAACAGAATGTTGCTGTGTAACGACTTTATTCTATTAGTTATCTGTCAGTTAATGGTGTTGTATTAAGGGTATAGGAAGCTTATTACGAAACAAAAAAATGTGTGCGTAATCTCATCTATGTGCGTGATAAAAATGTATCTATTACGTACAATAATTCGATTTATAATTCTTTTCTAATATGAATACAAATTAAGATTTATAGTGATGCTGTGTGATACAAATGTGTACTTAAAAGAAGTCTGAAGATAGCACCAGTGACAGAAAAAATTAAAGAGTGGAAAGTTTTCGTGATATGGGCGTGTTATGGCAAAAGATAGAATAAGATACCTTAGGTATGAAAGTCAGCAGTAAACTGAGTAGGGGGTTGCTAAAAAGACTTGGATTGATTCTGTAAAACATGATATGCGAGTAAGGGCTGTGAGTGCAGAAATGACGTGTGGATGTGTGGATACGATTTGTAAAAAAACAAGGACATGCTGCGCCACATAATCTGGGATAAGGGTTAGAAGAAGTGTAATGTTGTGTGATCTAATAGTGATCTATATAATCATATTTAATATATTTATTTTTATTTATTTATTTATTTACATATTTAATATTTAATTTATATATTTAATTTATATTTGTGGATCTAATTTACTATGAAAATTAAAATTGTTTGCTAATTTTGTTAATTTAAGAAAATGCACGAAGTTTAGCTTTTAACCCGCACTTTTGCTCGTAAAATATTATGACAATATTTAGTCAAAGATGATTAAATTTTTTTGTATAGCTTATTCGTATTTCGTTTTAGGATACCGATACACCACCATCTAGTTAGCAGATCTTACGGCTGATCTGATTACTGGGTTCTATAGATATCACAGTGTTAATGTTTTCTCCTATCTTAAGACTCGAATTCATACATCAGATTTTTTATTGATTTAATGAATTATACTATAAAATTCAGGCTTGTTTCAAAGATGAGTGGTATCATTTACGTTGCGATGTTTTTAGATTCTGCTGACTATATAACAATAGGTGGGTTCGGTGCTCATTCTCCATGGAACAAAGAAAAAGCATGAAAATCGTAAAAAAAAAGTTCATTAAACGGCGCACTATTTACTATATATACTATTTATGATATATAATATACAATATTGCTATAAATATCAATATATACACTATTTACTATATATACTATATAAGAGGCTTATTTAACCGTAGAGAGACAACAGATTTTTGATGATATTAGGACATGTTGTGCTCAAATAGCTTGGATATATTGTGATGTACCGCACGCATCCAAGTCTTGTCATATCAGCTTTGAAGCAATTCTATGTTTAGTTACAGGATAAGATATTTGTTATTAAAGCCCAATCGATATTCGGATAAACTGTTTTACAGTGCAGATATTCAAGTTAGATTCCGGTCACCAACTAATATCCAATTATTAAAAAAATCTTGAACCTCATCACAAGCTAAGCAACTTTAAAAATTGTTTTGAATAAACTGAAACTCGTTAATTTTCGTATAATAAGTACAGTACTGTCCAAAGTATGTTTTGAAACATATTTGAGAGTTTCCAAGAATTCGTGAAAACGTAATGCCAAGAATGAACAAAGCAAACATTGGCCACTCGACGCGAGCCAGTCATTTCTTGGCCTAGATAAAGACGACATTATCCAATCCCTTTGTGAGAACGAGGTGTCTGAAATGTACTCATTTTTTTGGGCTTGTGCCTCAAGACATTTTTATCCAAGCGAAATAGGTCAATTGTGATACCAATTTATAAGTTACTAACGATGTTCTTAAACTGAGTTTGATGGTAATATTCTTTGATCAGATTCCAAGGTTAGCTGACTGTCACACGAATAATATAGGCAATTAAATTTCAAATCATCACGAATTAGAAATATTTCGAAACGTATTTCTGTTAAAAAAAGTGCCCGATTTCAAAGGATTCCGATTAAATTTTTTTATTTGTGTTTAATATTATTCTTTATCCCATATTCCAAGGTTCACGGAGATTTACTTTGAATTCCTCTAATATTGATAACTAGTTGTTCTCCCGCATCTTCTGCCACATCAGTTAGAGATGTACGCCAACAAACTAATTAGACAGAAAGTAATTCTAAAAACTGACTGTTTATATTCTATCAACTATTGGTCTATAAATTTCTCTGGGTGTTGTAACTAACCAGTAGTATAGCACCAAATACCTCCGCATCTTCCGCAAAATTTACTTAGATGAAAACGGTTGTGAAGAAGAGATCACTTTTTAGCGATAAAAAATATTGTACAAATTATTTTGTTATATTTTCAGTGTTGATATTGTTTGGATGTGCAATAAATAATATATTCTATGTGTCTCTCTCACTCATCTATTTAAATCACTCTCATTCTACTTTTATTACTTTTCAACAATGATCTGTACCGTTTTGTATTAGTATTGAGTGTTATTTTTCTAGTTATCTCCCATTTCTCCACCTCCTAGTCCTCGCTCACCCGTCCATTTTGAGAATTAGGTAGTCACAGTCTCAAAAATCACTTAAACAAGCCGGCCGTGAGTTCATCCATGGACTCTGTGTAATCATATAGCAATAAAAATAAAAACGTTAAAATATAAAGTGGAAAGTTCTCTTGTGTATTGTAATTTGTGTATCCTAATCCTAGAAATGTATGAATGCTTCATGATAGAAATGGATTTATAACTCACACCCGTAGAAGCGAAGAATTCGCCCCAAAAATAATGACGTATTCTTTTTCTTGTCCTCCTCCGCGAATCGTGTTCCTCATGTCTGAGGGTCGTGACCACCATCACCCATGAGCATCAATCACCATCATCAATCTTAAGATGTTTTTCCACTTTCCCCTGTCCACGACATCATGCAGCGCGCTGTACACTGTACTGTCCAAAGCGGTGCGGATCTGATCGGACCAACGAGTCGGGTTGCGGCCTCTAGATCTGTTGCCTTCAAATTTCCCTGTGATCATAAGTTTTTCCAGGTTATCGCCGTCTTTCCTCGCAATGTGACCAAAATATTCGAGGATCCGCTTCAGACATACAGTAGACAGTCTGATTTTGATGCCCAGTTGCTTCAATATCGACACGTTAGTCCGGAAGGCTGTCCGCTTTTTCTTGTACTTGTGCAATTTTCATTTTTTTTTTTCAAATCTATATCTATATCTATACTAATATTATAAAGAGGAAAGATTTGTTTGTTTCGAATAGGCTCCGAAACTACTGGACCGATTTGAAAAATTCTTTTTCCATTAGAAGCCGATATTGTCCCTGATGAACATAGGCTACTTTTTTTTTATTTTTTTTTATTTTATTTTTTTGGTTTCATGTGTGTTTTAATGTTTCCGAAGCGAAGCGAGGGCGGGTCGCTAGTAAATAAATAAAGGCATACTTTCTTTAAGATTTTCGGTACAAATACAAATTTCATTTTAAGCATGAAAGTAGGTCGCTATAGGATTAAGTCTTTTGAAAGTAAACATGGCCAACGTATTTTCGCTGCCATATTGAATGATACTTTTTTCTATGTTAATGTCTTTGATACTTTTTTTTTAATAAGATAAAATTTATTATGAAAAGTACCAAATTTTCATAGATTTTAAATGTAACAATAGGCGACTTAACCTAATAGGTGTATGCTCTAATAAAGAATAAAAAAAAGATGTGTGATGTCGTGGGACACCGGATAGGAACGAAGTTCCTTATTATAAAAATATTAATTTTAAGTTCTATTCGAGGTATAAAGAAAATAAAACTGGAGGTTTCGCAACAGCCCACGGTCATTCGGTAACGTGCGAACTTATTGTGGTACACTTCATTCACGGTTGTTTGCATAAGAGTTAGTGTATTGCGCAAACGAAAGCTCTGAGATCGTGGTCAATGAATGATAGAAAAGTATGTTATTTTTTGTACGTTATTACCAAGCTAAGTCGTACACTGTGTGCATTACTAATAAAAATCTTACGTTACGGACGTTTTTTCTCAGTTAGGGTACCCCTCCGCATCGTCCCATTAGGAACTTCGCTTCAAAAAAATAATGTAACAATGATTATTTAGGTTCATATTTATTATTAGTCTTTTATTACTAGTATATTCATCACTCAATTCTTTTCAGAATCCTACAATAGTCGTTGTATTACTTCCGCTTTGGCAAAACGTCGCACACAGTCATCTAGCCCCAAACTAGAATTCCCTGTACAATAGAAACAAGCAACTGATCAAATACATTCACATACAAATACATACAAACACCCAAATAAAAAGCAAACAAACTTGTTCATCACACGAATGTTTACCGGGAGTTTAGCCCACGACCCACGGCTTCCTAGTTACCGGCACTAACTACTGCAACACAGAGTCAATCAAACTTATAAATGATGAATAAAAACTAATATACCTCAGCTTAGGTGATTAAGCTGCAGTATTCGTTTCGTCCACACGTGTACGTAGTAGTAGTAGTAGTAGTTTTATTTTTCCAAATGGAAAGGCAAAGGTATCATACGATACAGCCTAATCTTTTATATATATGTATTTTTTTTATGAAATATGATATTATGCAATGAAATGAAGTTCATTAATATGAAATATGACATGAAATGAAATGAAATGATATGAGATGATACGGGATGAAATATAATCTCACTAAAATTGTGGTCATTTACTGAAATTTTTTCAGTGGACTTTTTGGAGGATCCCGAGAAGCTACGTCCAACGGCTTTGTTTCATTTTCCCACATTTTTACGTAGTATATAAAAAACTTTTTGAATTCAAAAAGTTTGCTATCACGTCTCTATAGTTCGTTAGCGGTGAATCCGATCGGCCGTGTTGCGTGAAACGGTTTGATGGCTCTTGACAATGGTACTGTGAAGTGACGTCAACGTTCGAAAGTTTTGCGTGCTATTTGGCGAGCTTCGAATGGCGTGTTTGAAGCGTATTTGATTTAAAATTGCATTTTATATTTTGAGATAAACCTTTTTTAACTAGGGAAGTGGTCGTATTATAATTTAAGAAATAATTCTGCGGCCACTGTATAATCACTGGTGGTAGGACCTCTTGTGAGTCCGCACAGGTAGGTACCACCGAAGGGTGGGGTAGCCGTTGTAACTATACTGAGACCTTAGAACTTATATCTCAAGATGGGTGGCGCATTTACGTTGTAGATGTCTATGGGTTTCAGTAACCACTTAACACCAGGTGGACTGTGAGCTCGTCCACCCATCTAAGCAATAAAAAAAAAAAAAAAAAACTATTTCACCGATCAGAACGCTTCTTTTTTAAACAACGTTTTAACTCACATTTCTAAAAGAAAGTTTATAGTGAGGGGTAGTCAGTGGTATTTTTATTCAATAAAACGATGAGTTAGTCGTTAGTATCGAATTTCGAATTCTAAACTTTCTTAAACACAAACAATCTTCGATTTAAAAGGATAATTACAACAAGACGCGGGCGCACGCTACTCACACTCAAAACGGAAGCGCCCGGAACATAGATTATACACTCTGTCAAAAGACGGACATAGATAATAAAAACCTTCTTTTTGTATATACTCTATAAACTAAGAGATTTGTCAGTAAACTTTATTTATAGGCAACTAAAGTGGTAATAAAAGGATATCACAATAATCACATACCTACATGATTACTTGTCTTAACTACATTGATTCATCAACGCAAATTTGAAGCCGCTGGGGCTGCAAGCTTGGAAATTTATTTATATTTTTGTCTGTAATCACCTGTTAGGGAAGGATTTGATCTAGTAAAAATAACCTTAAAGAGGAAAATTAGGAGACAAATTAATGTATGGAAGTGCATAAGCTTTAAAATAAGAAGCACGAAATTTCGTACACCTGCTTCCAGTTAGAAATGAAAATATATGTATGTAAATCGACATTATTTCATCATCATTATCCTGCCTTTCTCCCAGTCACCTGGGGTCGGTGCAACATGTTTTCTCCTCCCATACTCTTCTATCATATACCATTTCTTCGCTCACTCCCCTCTTACCCATATCGTCTTTCACACAATCCGTCCATTTCTTTTTAGGTCTATCTCTTCCTCTATATCCTTCCACATTCATAGTTAACATTCTCTTACCAACCTAATTTTCATTTCGTCTTTTCACATGTCCATACCATCCCAAACGCGCACTTCTCAGCTTCTCTGTCACAGGTGCCACTTTCAGACTTCCTCTAACATATTCATTCCGTATTCTATCCATTCTCTATCCATTCTAAATCGACATTTTCATAAATTTACTCTTAAGATTGTGAATCAGGAGATAAAGTTTAAATGGGAAGTTCGTCAACGTTTCAAACAAAGAAACATGAAATACAAAACAAAGCGCCTTTTTTAAAATTCAGGAAAATATTTCACTAGTAATACATATATCATTACTGTGATGTACTTTCATCACTATGTACCAACTAAAGCCGTGTTGGATCGCTAGTAAAGTCATTTAATCGAAGTGTTTACGGGCGAGGACATAGCCAACGATAATTGATTCCGTGTTCAATGACATGTTTAACAGCTTAGAGTCATAAACTCGTTGTACAGAGAATAGAGCAGCATTATGCAAATACCATCGGTCAAGTAAACATAGCAGAACATGACAACAATTTGAACGAGCGTTCATGTATTATTATATGAGTGGACTGTCAATTTACATTCAGCAAGTCTCGTCATTTAGAATATGACTAACATTAAGATATAATAAAGATACAAACTCTGTCTATTTTATCTATATATAATAAAACGTTAAGCAAAAACTTTGTATACCTTTTTACGAAAATTGCGCGGACGGAGGAGTATGAAATTTTTCACACTTTTAATTTTTTATTATTTTAATAATGCATAAAATATACATTAAATCAATAAAGATAACATTACACACACTAAATACCATGTATTTGATGCACACACGCATGCATACTATTTATTGTCAAACTTTTGTTCTTGACGTCTGTTGTCAAATTGAGAATAGATTAAATATTGTTTGTCTTTGTTAATATTTTTTATAGTGTAGTCTTGGCGAAATTTGTGATTATACAAGTATAAAATACAATCATAATAGTGTACAAACTTACAATTCCAATTAGTTATAGTCGAATTTCGACTACTGCGTCACTTCTAGTTCATTTTAATTTATGATCATAAAAAAACTGCTGTAAACCGATTATATATTATATTATATTTAATGTAAGTAAAATAATCGTCCAGTAAGTTACTTACTTATGGTAGACAAATCAGAAAGTTTTTCATGTACATAACCATGAATAAGAAAAAAACTGAAATAGGACTATTTAAGGAATCTAAAAACTTAACAGACTACCATTTTGAAATACTATTCTAGTTAAAGTAGAATAAGTAATAACAATTCAAAATAAATCTTTGTCGACTTACGAGCTCTATAAACAATCAAGCGTAGATCCAAAAAGTCCTCTTATAAAAGTATTAGCGTTCTTTATTGTGAGCACTTGCTCGCCTGCTTATCGAGATTTAATAAATAAAACCTCCTAATGCTTCTTTTGTATCTGTGAAAGAATTTTAGTTCCATACAATCCAATTTAAGCATTGTTTACTGAAAGATCTTTGTTTCATAAAACCAAATACCGGAATACGAACCCTACAGCAAACCCCCTTAAATTTCTGCGTAACTTCTTCCAGACTTCTTTTGAATGAACAGTGATTTTACTGGTGGTAGGACCTCCTGTGAGTCCGCGCGGGTAGGTACCACCACCCTGCCTATTTCTGCCGTGAAGCAGTAAAGTGTTTCGGCTTGAAGGGTGGTGCAGCCGTTATAACTATACTTGAGACTTTAGAACTGTTATCTCAAAGAGGATGGCGCATTTACGTTGTAGATGTCTATGGGCTCCAGTAACCACTTAACACCAGGTGAGCTGCGAGCTCGTCCACCCATCTAAGCAATAAATAAATAAATAATGTTTAAAATATATTAACTGAAGTTAATTTTTAATTATAAATTAAATAGTCGCTTTTTAAGGCGATGACTTCACTAATGGTGTAAAAATATAGAGCCGTTGCCTCAAACATGTAAAGCCTGTCACGTGGTTATTCCTTTTTTCATTTAACTAATAAATATAATTTAATGCTTCTTTTAACAACTTCGGTAGTGTGTCTCTGAAAACACGTTCGGATTGTTAAACACTGCACTGATAGATTTATTTGTTTGGTTAGGCCAGTGAACGAAGAAACGAACCATATTTATTTATTTGGGAAACCAACAGTACAATACGACCATAAAATATAATAAATAGCTAAAACAATAATGTTTCCACCATCAAAATCACATATAAATAGAAAATGAATACACAGTTTACTCAAAAAAACAAAAGCAACACAATACGCACATATTATTATGTACATCAACTTACACTATAAAAGTAAGTAATACTCATCGGACTAAATCACCTTATAAATATTCCAAAATCACTTTTCTATATTCTATGGAATATTTTCAACATTTTCTATATTTTATATTTTCTATGGTCCTATATGCCGCCACCCACTTTGAGACTCTATGAGTTCTGAAGTCTCAGTTTTATAGTAGAACGGCTACTTCACCCTTCAACCAAAAACGCATTTCCGCTTCGCGAAAAGTCAAATTCTTAAAATTGTTCACGTCATGACTGCTTATGCTTTAAGTTTAAAATAGAATAGTGTTTTTAGGTTATCAATAAGCCCGTAACAAAAGTGACATTTGAATCGTACGCGAAGTATTTAAAAGTATAGGCTAAAGTATCTGTTTGAATAAAGTCAGTGATGACGCCATTTGACAACAAACAAAGATCAAATGCTTTTTTTTCTGTAATCAGCTAGCCCGTTGTATTTTCTGGTCCCGTGATAAGTTCGTAAAAAAACTTGTGTTACAGGTACCAGATAACGGATATAAATGTAAGATTTTTATTATACACATACATATATTTAATATACATCCATAACCCTGGAAAAGACATTTATATTTATCATACCAATATCTTCCCTTGGCGGGATTCGAACCCTCGACCCCCTTGTGTAGTGACCATGTCACTTACCACTACACCAGACGGCCGTCTAGTGGTTTTTCAGTCAAAGAAAAAAGTTCAATGCCCTTTGGTTACTCCTCATATTCAGACGCTACTAATATAGAGACAGTATCTACCCAAAGCAATGATATTGTTAGCTTATATAGTGAGTGAATTTATGATATAGTGAGTTTTAATTACAGAAAGCAAGTTTTATGACCGAGGGAGTTTGAATTAGGGTGCACCCCTTGCTTTCCACATAAGTATGGAGCTTAGGAGCTTTCGATAACATCTTAAGTCTCTATCTAATTTTTCCATTGAAAACAGGCATGTTTGTTGGCACTATCCTCTTCAAAGTACCTATAGTAACAGTTGATGTAGAATGACACAAACATACATTATAATATGGTGATACAAGATGGCTACCGTACTGCTTATGTTTGCCTTTTGAAAGCAAAATATCTCAAGTGGGCGTTCACAATTTCTAGTAAGAGAGCGAATAGATATCGCCTGCCCGTTTTCTTAATAAATTAAAGAAAACCTCAATGCACACTGCAACTCTGAACATTTCTAAGGCTAACGTCAAAACTACTGCCTACTTACAGCCGATCGGTTTTTTTTATTGCTTAGAAGAGTGGACGAGCTCACAGCCCACCTGGTGTTAAGTGGTTACTGACGCCCATAGACATCTACGACGTAAATGCGCCACCCACCTTGATATATAAGTTCTAAGATCTCAGTATAGTTAAAACGGCTGCCCCACCCTTCAAACCGAAACGCATTACTGCTTCACGGCAGAAATAGGCACGGTGGTGGTACCTACCCGCGCGGACTCACAAGAAGTCCTACGACCATTACAAATCGATATCAATAATAATCCTAAATATTATATGACATACGAACATCACAAATGTACAAACTTGTCCGCGATCCCTATAAGTCATATAGGTGTCATCGTAAAAACAGTGCTATATGCCTACCTACTTTTTTCTCTCTTCTTATAAACTCTCGAAGGAGTCGTAAAAAACGACACACTATGTTTTAGTCACGAACCAATTTGTCACACACTGTATTCGAACCAAAAGTGTATTTAGGATCTGGGAAGTAAATGTTATGGGAAATAGAACATGTTATGAATATCGCAGTGGTTTTAATAGAACTCGTGGTCCCCCGGTAGTCAAAATTCGACTATAATTAATGGAAATTATAAGTTTGTACACTATTATAATTCTATTGTTAAAGACAATTATACTTCTATAATCACAGATTTCGCCCAGTCTACACTTTAGACAAATATTAATAAAGTCAAACAATATTTAATCTGTTCCCAATTTGACCACAGATTATAAACATTAAGAAAAGTTTGACAATAAACAAATAGTGTGACTGCGTGTGTGTGTCAAATACATGGTCGTATGTGTAATGTTTTTTTATTGAATTAATGTATTTTTTATACATAATTTAAAAAAAAATTAACATTCTGTGCTCCTTCTCTACATTATCTATAAGTGAGGCAAATGTCATACTCCTCCGTTTGTGCAATTTTCGTGGAAAGGGGTACAAAGTTTTTCCTTCACGTATTAAAATATAGATAATCGCTTATTTGTGTACACTTGTATGTAGTATTATGTCTGATTATTAATTAATCAGAACATACGTGTAAAAAACCATAGCTCTTCAACGCCACTACTAGTACTGCCACATCTGACGTGTCTACATGTTTTGGCTGTCTCTAGTCGGCGTAGATGGCACCAATGGCTCCAATGAGTAGTGTCACATAATGGAATTAAAATAATATGCGGAAAATCAGTAGAAAAGTTTTATAAGTATTGTATCAACATAATGCGATCACCGGCCGGTATATACCTACTGCTGAAAGGGTTGTTTCTATCGCACAAAAAATTCTAGTTCAATGAATGGCAAATCCGTTATGAAATACAGTTGAAAGATTGTTATATAAAACGAATTTATAACAATAATTAATAATCGCGTATAAAAATTTAAACACAAACATGTTTCAAGATGGGTGATGCTATTCACGTGTATAGGATTCCTCTTAAATATAAGATAGGCCATGGGCCCAATATTCTGCGCATCAGCATCTTAAAAAACCTTCCTAGATTCTTAAGGCCCTCCCTCGCCTTTATTATTGTTATGTGCACTAATGATATTTGCTGAATAATCGCGGATTCCACCGTCTTAGCTACTTTTGCTCTAAAATTATGAAGTGTTTAGATTTCGAGGGGGATAGCCATAATTTCAGCGCAATAGAGAACGGGAGACTGCTCATTTCTTAGAGCTCGGTAATTTTACAAACCACGAATGCGTGAGTTTTAGCTTCAAAATAAATGACGAGGCTAACTAAAAACTAATACGCTAGTGTTTTCGCTTGCCTGGACTAAACTTTATATCACGTAGCTGAAGACCCGTGCCCGGCAGTGGAATGTAAAGTAGCCTGTATTCTTTCCCAGAGCACAAAGTATTTCTTTGTCAAATTCCGTGAAAATCGTTTCAATAGCATAAGCTTGAAAACTCAAGAGATAGACATAACTGTTTTTGTATTTTTAACCATTTTTTGCATTGCACTTAGTTGCTTGCGGTCAAGAATGAATAATGTTCGATATATTTCAATTTATTCAATGATGTTATAATTTATTTAAATCAATGTAATCTCAGAAACGACTAATATTTTTTTTGTATTCAGTTTTTTCTCTACACTTCGACTCAAAATAGATAAAGACTTCTGCGACAATTACCAAGCTAGTTTTCGTAACTAGCTATAATTTTTTTAACGATTTAAATGCGCCTGTGAAGTCTTAATAAAATGAAAACTTTTTATCTTTTGTTATTTTTACTAAAATTAAGTTAATTGGTAGGTTTTTTAACTTAAAGCCTTCTTCTTCTTAAATCTTTTCTTAAAATAATTACTGAAAAGAGATGACTTTGGTCGATCACATATACGATATCACGATTGCATAAAGCAAGTAGATAAGTTGAGGGGAAAGATCAAAATCTATTTTCAGCTACAACATAAATTGAGATACGAATTTTCTAATTTAATTGTCCGATGCATCGATGTGCCGATCTTAAACATTTGGGAAGTTGTTTTTAACTTAAAATATGCCACTGTACTAATTAAACATTTGATTGATTGCAAGGACTACAGTATGGAATAAAAAGCCTAGATTCGCTGGTTAAAAAATATAGAAAGTAGATCGTACTATGATATATTATATTTATGTATGTATATAACTGTATGTTCATGTTTGTTTCCACTACATTGACTTTCGTAACGCACAGATCAAGAACTGCTTCAAAGTAAAATTTAAAAACGAACTTTAATATAAAATAACCATTTATTATTTAAATTTAAGTCAACCTTTTTTCCGTCGTCCACTTGTCAATCCATTGGTAACATTCTTGTTTCTGGTGAGAAAGTTCGCTAGTTCGATTCCGGGCATGTCCCGTTAGTTTTCAATTTTGATTTAAATAATGCTCACTGTTACATTTTTTATATAAAAAACTGCACTTAAGTACATAGCTTAGTGTGGATGTTAATTAACTTTTTTTTATGTTCATCAAGCAATAAATATATTGGTCTCGTAGTAAGTGCAAGATAATGAAATTCCAATAATCTCACAGACAAGGCGTTCGGGGCGTTGTTGTCGTCTGTTGCTATCCGAAATGTTCTTTATGTCACGTCATTATTGGAAAAACAATAAAATTTGGGTCTTACGATTCCATTTGAAACAAAAACAATGTTTCTCCTCGATCGGTTCTCAATCAATTCCAAATTCAATTACCGTTGCATTAAAATCGAAAAGAAAAATAACTCTTAAGTAATCAATTGCACTCAAGTGCTGCGTCAAAAACTTACCCGTTTTTCGAAGACTCGTGAATTACGGAATAAAACTCCTGAAAAGTATTTATTTTTTTAAATTCGTGCCTAAAATAAACGGGCACAATTAAATTCCGTAAACTTCACGATAAAGTTTCAAACACAGCGTCGTAATTTAATTCATTGTCAACACTTAGCAGCACTTCTCGAAGGCAATAAATACACTTTTGTTTAGAAAACCGGGACCGAAACTCGTAGTCACTCCATATTTTACGATAAACGTTAAAGTTTTTGTTTTTAAAACAGCGCTTTAGTTCTGGGCCGGCATTCAAAATACGAAATTTGAACGAAGCTTCAGGTTCGCGGGGTAAGTGTCTCGATATGATACGGGTAGCCGCGGCTTCAGTAGGTCGCCCACTGCGATGTAGTGTACGCATCGCGCCTGCGTAAGTTTGCCTGCACTCATGATACATTTCTGCTTCAATTAATTCTGTCTCTGTACTCTATTACACCTACGTGTGAAGTCCTTGATTCTCGCCCAAAAGTTGAAAGATAAATTACCTTTATCAACGAAATTTACCAATACAGTTATTTGTTTGATACCTACTACTGTTATGTTTGTATAAAATTAACATATTGTACCTATGTAAATTGGTTTTTGATATTTGGGTTAAAGCTGAAAACAATTTAAGCAAAACATACCTTTATTAGTCATGTTTATTAAATGCTTTATTCCTAAAATTTATTAAAAACATGCCATGCCAATAGCCTCTCACAAACCTTTTTTTTTATTGCCCTTGTAGGCAGACGAGCACACGGCCTTACTGATGGTGATGGCTACCGTCGCCCATGGACTTCAGCCAATGCCAGGGCAGAGTCGAGCCGCTGCCTATCGCTTAATACACTCCACAAACCTCGTTTGAAGAAGGAGAAGGAGAGAAACCTTCAAAAACATGTTGCCTTTTTCCTCCAGTCTCGTTTTAAAAACTCACCCTTTTATCAGATCTGATCAGAAAATACAGGCGTTCGCCTCGGCCTTAAACACGAACGACAGGGTTTGAACTGAATTATCTTAATCAACTAAAGCCCCTGATTAACGGACGAAGGTTCTGTGAACAAGCATTAACCTCTATTAACCACTGGCAGTAACCCTTTACAGCCGATAAACGTAAATAAACCACCTGTTTAGGGTTGACAATAATTAATGGGAATAGCGATCGTTATACCAAATCAGGTCGTAGCTCATTAGCGTCATAAGTTTCGGCAGCCCTATTTTGGAACTGAAATTTCGAATTATAGTAATTAAGATGGTGTACAGTGCTGTGATTGGACTTTAAGAATGCACACAATAGGGCACAGTGATTCTCAACCACTGTGACGCGGCACTTGTGGTCGCCGCTAAGGTAAACATTCAAAATCATTATCATACTATTCGTTATAGAGACACACACATAATTTATTATAATTAAGTAAACAACTTTTAAGCATATCGTTTTCTTTGTGTACCGTAAAATTTTGATATCGATAAAAGTTTGCCGCGACAAAAAGTTTGAGAATCACTGCTGAATAGTTCGTACTGTGAGACCGCAGTACTAGATGGCAATTTCTGTAGCGGAACATTTATACGTCCTATTTTGAAGGACGAGAAAGCCGTTATACAATTGAAACTTCGACTTCACGTTTCAAGATGAGTTTTTTATATTTTTTTTCTTGTCTTTATAGGCATACGAGCATACGGCCCGTGTAATGGTAAGTGGTTGAGAGTGACGATATTCACTTTGTGATGTCTATCAATTTCTATAACTTTTTAGGTCATTCGTTGGGTGTGAGCTTTCTCACCCAACAGAACAATTAACTTAAAGAAATCAACATTATTAGGCGAGGTCATTGAAATATATCCTAATTGAAAGGAGAAGCACTTACCTAATGCACGGTTATCTTATCACTCGCACTGTCGTGGCGTGCAACCTCTTTGACAGGACATAAGACCTACAACGACTAGCCGCAGACTAAGATAGACACTTGGCAAGAATTCGAAAAGAAATGGAACAAGAACGTGTGTGACTAGCGGAAGGCAGTACTTTTTTTGACTTCCTAAAAGACGGACACGAACCAGACGACAAGGAACGAATTGAATACATATCGACGCTTGAAAGGCAAACGTGACTAAGCGACAATGCGTGAACTTTACAGTAGACTAATTTAAAGTTGAAATACCTGAAAACAAAATTTATTTTAACGAATCTATCTCTAGTAGAATCTAACTAGTAGCTGTAGGATTGAAATGATTTTAATAGACCTAGAAATATAAATTTTTTTGCGCATCTAATATGGCTATTGCCTATCATTTATGTACAAAGCAGTTATTGTCGCTTAGTCATGTTTGCCTTTCAAGCGTCGATATGTACAAAAAATAGACAGCAAAATAACTAACCGACCGTTCACGCACTATGTTCACCATAGCGACTGCTCTGCCAAGAGTAACTGATTATGATGATGATGATGATAATGAAGATGAAAACCATCGTCAAACCAACCAACTCAAAACACTATCAGCTATTTATGTGCCCTAATGTATTAGTTATAACAATGTTTTTCACAAAACATACAACAATGCTTCGAAAAACAATGCCTTTGTCGTTGGCGCTTCGTAAAACTGTTAAGTATTTAATATATTCGTAACTTCAGTAAATATAAAGGCGTGATTAAATCGAGAACTCAGTTTTAATTATACATTTACTTGTACACAACGAAGATCATTAAATATAATCTGAATGTACATACAACCCAAACATACTTCATAAAAAGGCTTGATACAACGTACCGATACGACAAATTGATGGAAGCTATCAATATTGGCCTCTAAAAAAACCATGGACGATTTCTTCACGGTCCGTTTGTCCTTTCACGATATATATTATCCTTGACATAGGAACTGGCCTCCTTTATGTTTATGATCGCATCATACGAGAATGCGGTAAGAAAATTAGGATCAAGTTTAAACCACACACAGTGTGTTGCCTACGTAAAATTGGGGTTTATATGTATTTTATTACTAATAAAAGTCGAAATAAACCTGTATGNTGGACGATTCCTTCACGGTCCGTTTGTCCTTTCACGATATATATTATCCTTGACATAGGAACTGGCCTCCTTTATGTTTATGATCGCATCATACGAGAATGCGGTAAGAAAATTAGGATCAAGTTTAAACCACACACAGTGTGTTGCCTACGTAAAATTGGGGTTTATATGTATTTTATTACTAATAAAAGTCGAAATAAACCTGTATGAATATGAAAGGATCTCAAAAAAATAAGTACTTGGAATATTGTCCCTGAACTAGATTGTGATTTTAGGATTTCGGATAGGTACGACATAAAAATAAAATCATTTTTATTTACAAACCTTTAATGGATTAAAATTAACTATCTAATACATTTTCCTTTTATATCAAAGCAATACTATGAAAAACTTTTCAATTACTATAAATTTATACAAAACTAGACAATGTATTAAACTATACTTAATATTATAAAACTGAATAGTTTGTTTGTTTGGTTGAACGCGTTAATCTCATGAACGATTAGTCCGATTTGAAAAATTCTTTCAGTGTTAGAAGGATATAACAAGCTGAGAGAGCTCACGCTAAGACCAATACAAGCGGAGCACTAACTGTTTCAAAATCGAGTTTTTGTCACTTTTGAGAGCTTCCGCTGCGTACGCTGCGGAAACGATTAAAGTTTTGCTAAAAATAATGTACGACAGATTTGTTCCCATTTAAAATTTCTAAAAAAAGTCCGCGACATCTTAGGTCATTGTTTTAAGGTTGGCTCACTGTAACCTTTTTTATGCTAGCCAAATTTGTTCTAAAATAAGCATTATTTGTGAAGATGTTTTTATAAGGATGATATTAATCCTTATCCAAATAAATACGTTATTCATTACAAGTATTTAATATGAAAGAAATTTGCCCTTTACATCTTCATACATAATAATGATGTACAAGGCACCGGCCGGCCGGTGCGCGGCGGCACAGAATAAGAAAAATAATAAGAAACAACTAAATCACTTCAAGATAGGCTTTGAAAATTGTAGTTTTTTCTCGATTTCTCAAGGATCCCATGATCAGATCCTGATCCTGATGATTACAGGATCAATCGGGAAAAAATAATTATCAGAATCAGTTCAAGCATTCAGAACATTGAGAAATCAGTGAACATACATAGATAAAAAATGGTGATCGAATTGATAACATCCTCTTTTGAAATAGCTATTGAATAGCTCCTTAACATTCCATTATTCAAAAATATATTCACCTTCTACGTAAATGAAGTCGCGTGTAAAATTTATCGTCATCGCAAAGTAACCATTCCACGCGGACGAAGTCGCGGATAAAGCCTCTGGATCGCGGGATCTGGTATCAAAAGCAAACAAGTCCGAACCCTAGTTATACGGAGATAAGTTTTCTACGCAATATCGGATTGAGACTCACCTTAGGCAGGAAAATATTTATAATGTTTCGATAAACCGCAAAGCTTATTTCGTATCTGTTATTAAATAAAGTTAACCAGCGATGTTCAAGTGGATTCTTCTTTTTTATGACTTACATCATAAATCCATATATCATAATTTGTTAGCATTATTTTATTAATGTCGTTTAAGAGAATATTTTCCAATCCCGAAGATATATTTGTACGATATTGTAATTGTAAACGTAACAACAACAGATTTATCTACCTTATCGATTATCCGTGTGACTTAGTTACTAAATTTAATTAGAAAAGGTCCAAGTGTAAATAAATAATAGATTAAAAAAAACTAAAAAACACGCTTTATATAAAATTCAATAAAAAAAAAGTTTTCATTAAAAATAGTGTAAAAAAAATAATTTTTTATTGTAAAAAGTGTAGGGTGCTTTTTAAAATAGTATGATAATTTTCTATTTTCAATTTAAATTTATTTTCTATTTTTTAGTTGAATTTTATATAAAGAGTGTTTTTAGTTTTTAATCTATTATGTATTTTTCAGTTTTTAATTAAATTTCAATTTTTCAATTTTTTTTTTATTTTTTTTGTATTGAATTGTCATCTGTCCTCAATAAATCTACAAAGTTTGAATGAAATCTGGTCGTTTAAAGTGGGTCAAAATTGCGTCTAAATGAGTCAGTTATAAACATACAAACATACATACAAGTGAAGCTAATATAAAGCGTGTAAAAATAGAGATCTGTTTTTTAGCTTACGCCACTGTTTGAAACCAATCTGTGGGTTTTTGACTTTTTACCATGGCAACACGGGTCGGGAATTGACGGTGCCTTCGGGACTTGACATCTGTCACTTCTACGTGCTTCTCGAACGGGACGGTACCCTCATGTGTGACGGTCTTCGCTACGGTTTTTCATCATCACTTTCTTCCTTACCCATCCACACTCTTAAGCCTTCTTCCCAAGTGATACGGCGTGATTCGACGAGGTCATAGTTCCAGTGAGTGATAAGCTAATCTTTTAAATAAAATTCTCGTGTCACAATGCTAGTTACCATACTCCCCCGAAACGGTTTGACCGATTTTTATGAAATTTTATATGCATGTTCAGTAGGTCTGAGAATCGGCTATTTATTATCTATTTTTNCCATCCACACTCTTAAGCCTTCTTCCCAAGTGATACGGCGTGATTCGACGAGGTCATAGTTCCAGTGAGTGATAAGCTAATCTTTTAAATAAAATTCTCGTGTCACAATGCTAGTTACCATACTCCCCCGAAACGGTTTGACCGATTTTTATGAAATTTTATATGCATGTTCAGTAGGTCTGAGAATCGGCTATTTATTATCTATTTTTTATACCCCTAAGTGATAAGCGAACAGCCATCTTAGTTATTTTTTATTTCTAGTTATTTTCAATGGAGCCTATCTATTGGTATAAAAATATCGATATGAAGGAGAATAGTTGACAATTAGAACAATAATCGACTTTGCATTTCCACAAGATTAGCTGTATCGCCTATCGGAGCTAACATCGCTTTGTCACAATAAATTTATTTTCATAAAATTCTATTAAATCTCTCACTCAAGCTCCGAGAAATAAAAAGTAATGTCAATGAAATATTTCGAGATAGCGATTTAATTTTTCCTCTTTAACATTTCGAGATATTGTCCGTCTTACGAAATTAATTAATGCCGCCGACGATTCCTCGTTTTAATCTGCCGGTCCCAATTATAATAAAAGTTTTACGATATTCAAACTAAACTCGTTTTACTTTTGTTAAAATATGTAATTACCGAATTATTTTTTTTCGTTATGCAAACAATGTTTAGAAAGCTTGCTGTTATTGGAATCTATAGATGTCACCACGTAAATACCGCCCGCCACCCGCTTTGAGACTTGAATTCTTTGTTTCAACTGCAACATAATTACGCGAAGAACATTTTTTGCGGGTTTGATTTTTATTATACGATATTATAAGCTACTAGCTGTACCCGTCCGCTTCGCTGGACATTTAAATTTAACATTATTACTTCTCACCCCCACAAAGATTCTCAACATTAACGCCCCCGCAACTGGTTTTTTTTTTTTATTGCTTATATGTATGGACGAGCTCACAGCCCACCTGGTGTTAAGTGGTTACTGGAGCCCATAGACATCTACAACGTAAATGCGCCACCCACCTTGAGATATAAGTTTTAATGTCTCAGTATAGTTACGACGGCTGCCCCACCCTTCAAACCGAAACGCATTACTGCTTCACGGTCGAAATAGGCCGGGCGGTGGTACCTACCCGCGCGGACTCACAAGAGGTCCTACCACCAGTAATTACGCAATTATAATTTTGCGGGTTTCACTTTTATTACACGATGTTATTCCTTCACCGTGGAAGTCAATCATGAACATTTGTTGAGTACGTATTTCATTAGAAGAATTGGGACCCGCCCGCGGGATTCGAACACCGGTGCATCGCTTCAACACGAATGCACCGGACGTCTTATCGTTTAGGCCACGACGACTTCAACTGGTGGACGACTGGTGTAGGGAGTCCAATACTCATATAAATATTAGCCTATCCATTCAGTACATGTATATTCTACATGGATACCAAGATTCAAGTCAATCGGATCCATGGTTCAGTAGTTACAACGGAACATCCGTAAAACTACTGTAGTGTTATATATTAGTATAGATTTATTCATAGTGTAATTCTATTAGTAACGACGTTTTTAAGCATGCGTTAGGTATGTTAACTGGTCCCGTGATAAGTTCGTAAAGAACTTGTGTTACAGATGTACATATTGCATAACAAAAATTGGTACCAGTCTGCGAAATATGAACACCGGCGTACCTGCATCGCTTTGTACCAGTATACCGGCGTCTCGTGCTTTAGCCATGGCGATCGCTACATTAAAGGCTCGAAGCCGGAATGGGTGGTAGGACCTCTTGTGAGCCCGCACGGGTAGGTACCACCACCCCGCACACTTCTGCCGTGAAGCAGTAATGCGTTTAGATTTGAAGAGTGGGGTAGCCGTTGTAACTATACTCAGACCTTAGAACTTATATCTCAGGGTGGGTGATGCATTTACGTTGCAGATGTCTAGAGGCTCCAGTAACCACGTAACACTAGGTGGACTGTGAGCTCGTTCACCCATCTAAGCAATAAAAAAAGGAATAATACTTCATCTAGTTTACGGCGTCCAAAAAGCATATAGTGTATAGTTTGTATTGTCAGTACATAAAAATTAGCATCTTATAAATGTAACCTTAGGGTGTATTATACGACCACGAGTAGGAAAGAACAATTACCCTATTTTCCTTCCGTTTTACTCAAGTAGCCGTTACAAAATTAAGACTACATGCCTGAAAGTCAGTGACGACATTCATATATCTATTTATTCCTGTCAGCTAAAATTATTTCTCATGTATTTTATCACTTTCAACTCGGTAACCTCTCACCATTCACATCAGATAAATTTACAAAATTTTATCATAATTACCATTATTAAATTGATCACAACATTAAAATACAATTTTTAAGATATTCCTAGACAGAACTGACAGGGTTAATCGATAAGACGATTTGTTATATTTCCGCTTCAAGGTACTTTATTTCTCGTCTTTCATTGCATTTTTATCGTCGAGATTAAAATCTCCGTTCGCACAATTGCTTTTCTCATTCCACGCTCTAGATTAAACAATGAAACTCATTAGATAGAAATTAAAAGTATATTGCAACAATGACTTTCTGATTAAACTTTGTACATTGTGAGCTCGAGAGCTTATTTATTCTTAAAAGTAAAAAATATATTATAAGAGTAAATAAGAGTGCTTATTTAAATTTTACGGAACAAATTACACTTTACTTAGTTGCTTTCTCGCTGTGAAGATTCTAGAAGGCCCGTGGGTGTTGTACAAGGCGACTGTAGAAGGAGCAGCATAGCTTGACCCCCCTGGCTGAGCACATGCTTGCCCACCTATCCTGGTGAATCTGGAAAGGCCTCCGGGCCACAAGTACCTAATAATTCGTTCCTAAAAAAATGATAGAGTTCAGTGGGTGTTATACCTAATATACCTCTAACTACGGGTCCTAGGGTGAACTCGTATAAGCCTGCGCTGCTAAGGTACTTCCAGTCGATAGAGGCACCCGTCACGTGCGGACGTGCCCATCGACCACTCGATCGCCCGGCCTTTGTTCGCCCGGCTTTTGTTAGCCCAGCCATTGTTCGCGCGGCCTGTGTTCGTGGTACATCTGCCGACCAAGTGTTTTTTCCTGGAAGTTTTTATTTGTTTTGTTTCCTTTCGTTATTTCTGTGTTCGTGGTACATCTGCCGACAAACTGCTTTCCTGGAAGTGTTTAATTGTTTTGTTTCTTTTTGTTATTTCCGTTTTGTTGTGTTTTTTCTTTATCCTGTAGTAATCGTGCCGCATCGCCACCTGTGTTCAACAGAACCGCTCAGGTCCGAGAAGTTGGGGCCTCGCCGCAAGGCGAGTGTTTTCAAGACCCGGGGCCGCCCCACCTGGGTACTCAGCGATCATGGACGCTGTGTTCGCGGAATTCCTCCGACTTCGTCATCCACAGCTCGCCTCAGAGTTTCTGGCTTTCAAGGCCAATCACACTGCGAGCTCTCTCGAAGACTCCGCCGTGCTCGCTGCTCCTGCGTCGCCTGTACCTGCGTGCAAAGCTTCTACATCGANAGTCGTCGTCGTGGCCTAAAGGATAAGACGTCCGGTGCATTCGTATCTAGCGATGCACCGGTGTTCGAATCCCGCAGGCGGGTACCAATTTTTCTAATGAAATACGTACTTAACAAAATGTTCACGATTGACTTCCACGGTGAAGGAATAACATCGTGTAATAAAAATCAAAACCCGCAAAATTATAATTTGCGTAATTACTGGTGGAAGGACCTCTTGTGAGTCCGTACGGGTAGGTACCACCGCCCCGCCTATTTCTGCCGTGAAGCAATAATGCGTTTCGGTTTGAAGGGTGGGGCAGCCGTTGTAACTATACTGAGATCTCAGAACTTATATCTCAAGGTGTGTGGCGCATTTACATGTAGATGTCTATGGGCTCCAGTAACCACTTAAGACCAGGTGGGCTGTGAGCTCGTCCACACATCTAAGAAATAAAAAATAAAAAAACCTATCCATGCAGACTCACAAAAGGTCCCACCACCACTAAAGATTATGACTTTATGTCTCGGAATGGGTTACAAGAGTCACGCTGTGATGTCCACGGGCTATAGTACCCTGCTTACACCGAGTGAGCCGTAAGCTCGTTTAGGGATTAATAAAAGTTTAAATTTACTTATTCAAACCTAGTTGGTGGCTTTGAATAACTCTCACTTAATTAATATAAATATAAGAATAAGTAAATTTAAACTTTTATTAATCCCTAAAAATTAAGTACTTTACAATTAATTTTATTCCATTCATATCTGATTATTGTGTAGTCACTTTTCTAAGCATCCACCTCCCCAACGTAAGCTCCAATCCAATTTAATAACGCTCAATTAATCCGAAATCACCTTAGTATAAATAAGCTTTGTACAATAATCCAGTAGTTAGAGCATACACGCCAAACAACGAAATACGTGAACAGACTGCAGTAACGTCCAACTAGGGACCTGCCCGAAGTTGTGTCTCCGAGACATTCCTTGTTTGCTTCGATTATTGTTGCTATTTGAGAGAATACCCCCACGATTAACTGTTTTTAAATAGAATTGTAATTTAATATTTTATCATTTATCAGGTTTTTTTTTTTATTGCTTGGATGGGTGGACGAGCTCTCAGCCCACCTGGTCTTAAGTGGTTACTGGAGCCCATAGACATCTACAAAGTAAATGCGCCACCCACCTTGAGATGTAAGTTCTAAGGTCTCAAATAATAGTTACAACGGCTGCCCCACCCTTCGAACCGAAACGCATTACTGCTTCACGGCAGAAATAGGCAGGTGGTCTGTGAGCTCGTCCAATCATATAAGGAATTAAAAAAACCTCCTTGCGTCGTATTCCTCATTGCTGAGGTTCATGACCACCCTTTCGTATCACCTTCGCACGCACATCTTTCTCCATCTATTCTTGTCTATGGCGGTGTTGAGGGCGTTGTGAAATGTGGAATCAAGAGCAGAGCGGATCTGGTCGGATCAACGTATTGGGCTGCGCTCCCGAGGTCTTCTCCCATCTACCTTACCGGTCACGATGAGCCTCTCGAGATTGCTACCATCCTTCCGTGCAATGTGACCGAAGTATTCAAGGACTCTGCTAAGACACTCGGATGACACTTCAATAATTACCATCACTCATTGGCAATGTCAGGGCTAATGCCAAAAATATGACAGAAATAACAGTAAACATGGTAGTCCTATTCAGAAAACGGCACTAGAGAACTATAGACGGGTTTTATGCAAACTATATTATGTAATTATATTGGACAACGATAAATAACACGACTAGTGTACAGCTTATCAGAGGCCTTGAATATAAATTGAGAGTCAACTTCAAGCATACAATAAAAACGGACAAAATACAATATAAGCCAGGATTACTTTGTCCCGTTTATTGAAAATATGCTAATGTTTTGTACAACCAAATTTAAAGGAACACACAGCAACACTGGTTATGTATGTCGACCGTCGGTTTTATCAAATTACAAAGAAGCAAAGTCACATTATTCATTTGGCAAAATACAGTTAAAAGAGACTTACTTTTAGGGAACTACATTCGGGACTTTTCGATTTAATCACACAGTAACACAGACTTAACTTCTCGAATACCTTTGAGAATTCACAGGACATACGTACGGTCCGTGAAAGTTTTTTTTTTTTGTTTTGTTCAAAGTGATTTCTCGAGCGTGTAACGTAAATTGTTTTCACGTTTCGGCTTGAGACACCGATTTGTGTTTGTTCTTCATGGTTATCCTCTGTCGAACGAGTCACAAATTCATTATTAAGCCGCTACAGATGAGAAACTATATTTTAACTATTATCATTAACTAAAATAAAATTAATAATTTCCTATTTAATTCATTTATATATTTACAATCATAATTACAATTTTTTATACTATGAAACTTTTTTATAAGACTACATTGAAACTATAACTATATTATTATATAAGTATATTTAAAAAAAAAAGGACATGCCCGCTGTGTTTCTTGTCAGTTCTCAGGACGGTGGTTAGTTTTTGTGAATTGGCGGTAGTTCTTTTTGACGTTCAACAGGTATGTACTTTCATTTATGTTGAATAAAATTTTTTTGAAAGATTGATTGATTGAACATATTGAAACTGCGAGATATGTCTTCAAGCAGCGTCCTTGTGTCGGATATTATATGAACTGACGATAACGAGAAGCCATTAGATGTTAAAACATATTATATATTTGAGTAACTCCTTTGCAATATTTGTTCGTTATTAAAATATTTGTATTGCCATGGTAGACAGACGAACATATAGCCCACCTGAAGATAGTTTAAGGCGCTCGTGAACTTCAGCAATGTCTGGGACACAAAAAAACCACTACGTACCGTTTTCCTTTCATTGCACTGCATTGCACAGTGGGCGATATTATAGTCCACCTAATGTAGAGTGGTTACAGAGCCCATAGATAACACAATGGAAATCCAATCACTTACTTCAAACTATGTTTTCTACTACTATGTTCTATCCAGTGCTCGATGTTACCTAATGAGCTCTTCAATGTGAACGACCATATAAATTGTGGCAGTGTTAGCGTTTTAATGCGTAGGTTTCTAATCAATCACATTAATTCTCATAGACACAGCCAACTGAGTTTCTCGCCGGATCTTCTCAGTGGGCCGTGTTTCCGATCTAGTGGTAGATTCTGCGAAGCACTGCTCTTGCTAGAGTCAGTGTTAGCAACACTCCCGGTTAGAGCCCCATGAGCTCACCTACACGTCAAGGAGAAGCTGAAATAGCCTCTCAAGGCTATCAGCATAGGTAAGAAAAAAAACATTTATTTATAATATATTCATTGGAGACATTTTTAAAGTAATGTAAATAGTAGCATTAATACATAATAATATTTCGTGATAAGTTTTATCAATGTTGTACTGCTCAATTCGCTTCTGTCCGTGTTTATGTCAAACGCAGAACAAAAGACACTTTTTATGACATTATCCGCTTCGGCAGAATTCCAGAGATCGCTGCACGTGTTTCGTTTGTGAGTAAATCGGTTTATCTGTTATGGTAGAAAAATATTCACTTGATTATGTTATATGCTGGATATTATATTGATTTGTTTTTTTTTTATATTTAATTAAGTTCCTATTAAAATGAGGAGAATGTAGAAAGGGAAGACAAGTATTAGGATATGCATCTGTAATACTAGTGTGTTTCAGATTTCGAGCAATAATGATGAATAATTGTGATACTGATCCAAATAAACAATCGGTCAGGGATAAAAGTCCTCGTGGCCTTAAGGATAAGATGTCCGGTGCATTCGTAGCGTGTAGCAATGCATCGGTGTTCGAATCCCGCCGGCAGGTACCAATTTTTCTAATGAAATATGTACTCAACAAATGTTCACGATTGCCTTCTACGGTGAAAGAATAACATCGTGTAATAAAAATCAAACCCGAAAAATTATAATTTGCGTAATTACTGGTGGTAGGAGTACCTACCTAAGGAGGTGGTACCTCTTATGAATCCGCGCAGGTAGGTACCACCACCCTGCCTATTTCTGCCGTGAAGCAGTAATGCGTTTCGGTTTGAAGGGTGGGGCAGCCATTGTAACTATACTTGAAACCTTAGAACTTATATCTCAAGGTGGGTGGCGCATTTACGTTGTAGATGTCTATGAGCACCAGTAACCACTTAACACCAGGTGGGCTGTGAGCTCGTCCACCCATCTAAGTAATAAAAAATACAAAAAAATCGGTCGGAGAAATGAGATGAATTTGACTTATTTCAGACTTTAATCAATTGGGATGGAATCAAATGGTATGAGATTAGATGGGATGAAATGGACTCTCAGTAAAATGATAGTTTGTTACTGAGACTTTTTTTTTAAAACCCGAGAAGCTACGTTCAGCGGCTTTATTTCATTTTCTCACTTTTTTGCATGTTCATAGATGCTAAACAGTTACAACCGAAAGAAATAATCAATTAACAAAATAAAACAATTCAAACAACCTCGCTCCTCGCATTCCCGCCAAAAAGACCATGTGTAGGAATCGTAGAGAAGCTAAAAAAGAGAGTAAAAGTAGACAATAATTTATGACTTCGCGGAGGTTTTAATATATTCCGCGAACGAGGTGCCACAAAACTAAAAAGAAAACGAGAAAAATACGTGCATCCAGATCCTCAAGTTTTGAAGCACTAGTTTATCCTAAAAAGGTTTGAAAATTTGAAGCTACGATGGATGTTATTGCAATCCACATATTATATATTCGTGTGTCCACAAAAAATTTTTTTGTAAAATGTTTCGGAGTTTTCTGATTTAGGACAAGACAATGTCTATCGGGTCCGCTCGTAGCAATATAAATATGAAAGTTTCACTTCCATTGCAAAGTCAGTTATTCTTGCAACTGTGCTCTGAATCTCATGCTTCAAGGTTCACGATATATCTATGCCCATATTTGCCATTAGATCTCCGAAATCAGTCTCTGTTCTGTAAAAAATATTGTACCGATACTAATCGTTATTATTTAACTATAAAGAACCAATATAGGAGTGTTTTTTTTTTTTGAACAAAGTTCCTTATCGCGCGTTGTGAAAGGGGGCTAGACGGAAAAAATTCTTACGAAAAGTTGTCACGGCACTTTTTAGATCCGTCATTCTGACCAATCAACGTGTAGGCGCTTATCGCGTGACATTGCTCGTATCCGATTGGTCCGCGTAATGAGTACAGTTTCAACAATAGTAATTTAGTTCATAGTATTGTTTTTTTCTTCTTCATAATGCCGTAATTTATTGTTATAACTTAAAAAAAAAATTACAATTCCTTCACTAATTAATCGAAAGGAACTTCGTTCCATCCGGGTGTCCCTTGACACCTCTGAAGTTTTTTCATTTAAGTCGTGTGATAAATAAAATGTTTTTAAAGTTTAGTCAAGAAAACTTCGTTTATGATTATGGAAATACATTAGAAAGTTTTTTTTTTTCTCGGGAAACAACTGTTCGGGAGTGCATCTACCACCGAATTGGAATTGCGACCCGCTAAGGAGATCCGACGAGTTACTCAATGTACAGACGTTATAGGCTAAAGCCTACCTGTTCTTTGATTACTGCTAGCAATACCTGTCAACAGTATTGGGAAGTAGCTGTGGGAACGTCTCTAAGACGCAGTAGGCCTTTGGTTGACCGGTGAGGGATATCAATGTCGGCGACAATGATAAGTGTTTTATCGTGTCGCGCTACCCATTCAGCTTTAATTTTCGCATTCTAACGTTATTGAAACAACACATCGAAGCCTCAGCATTTTCCAAAAAGTACTGCTTATAAATACTGAAATTATAAATACCGATGCTTATCAAATTAGGCACGACATTAGTACTCAAATTTCCAACACTATCATCGTCGAAAATCTAATTTCCAAATTTTATTTTGATGTCTGTCTATTCTTATATTAAAAAAAAAACAATATAAATCCCTACGGTATTTACATCGTTCACAATTAGCAGATAATAAAATGATAATAAAACTTTCAAGTCCAAAACAAATACTCTTAGGAGCGAGAAATTGAATTCTGTAACCTTATTAGCTGAAAGTCTGACAACTGCTCCAAGTTTCAGATAATCTCAGTTGCTACAGATAAATATGTTCTAGTAGTTCTTAATAATATTGTTATAGACAACAGTATTAATAGAGTGTTATTACTAACATATTGGGAATTGCTGGTGGTGGTAAACCCTTACAGTCAGATCCGATATTCCTGCATATTTCTGCTGCAGACATGCGTTCTGATTTGAAAAGTGGGACAGGCGTTATGCAATCAATTTCGACTTATTGTCTGAAGGTAGTTTTACCATCTTCGGCCAGCGCGCTAATTAGCGGGTAGCCGTGTACCATTAGAATAAACGGTAGGCAGCTGCTTGATTCTGCCTCTAGCATTGTAGACATCCATAAGCGACGGTCACTGCCATTAGGTGGGCCATATGCTCGTCTGCCTACTAGAGCAATAAAAAAAGCTCATATGTCAAGGTAAGTGCCGGTATTCACTTTCAAACGTCTATGGGTTCGGTAATCACTTAACACCATAACCTGTGTTCAAGTGTCAAAAGCTACCACCTGTCAACTGTCAATGGCATCATCATCGAGTCAGAGATGTTCCGCTTCCTACGGCTGAATCAACAATCATTTCGTAGTTAGATGCCGTTAGTCAGAATACGTATAAGAAAGTTCAAAAACGATGTAATCTATACCTTCGTGTAACATCTCATAACAATTTGCGTAAAATTTTACGACTATCGAACTCCATCTCTTAAGCGATTCCAATATTATGTATATGCATATATACATATTACTAGCTGTACCCGTCCGCGTCGCTGGGCATTTAAAATTAACATTATTATTTCTCAGCCCCACAAAGATTCTTATCATTAACGTCCCTGCAACCGGTGTGGGGGTCCAACACTGATATAAATGTTAGCCTATCCGTTAAGTACATGTGTTTTCTACATGGATACCAAGTTTCAAGGCAATCGGATGCATGGTTCAGTAGTTATAACGGAACATCCGTAAAAACCACTGTAGATTTACATATTAGTAAAGATGTATAATTTAAATTTAAAAACCGAAGACTTCAGAGTTTTCGAAGTGAAATTGCCTTCAGTATAAAGTCTTGTTACGTACGCTATTTGTCACAAATAAAACGCTCTTAATATTTTGAAACGAAATTAGTGTTATATTCATTTATGTAAGCTACAACGGGAAACGCTCTGTGTCTATGAGTCTAGCAACGTGGCGTCCTGTATTTGCGGGATTTGAAACGCGATTTGTTATTGAGGTCACGCGGATTTTGATTTCGCGATATTGCATTTTTTTTTTGTTTATTGCTTAGATGGGTAGACGAGCTCACAGCCCACCTGGTGTTAAGTGGTTACTGGAGCCCATGGACATCTACCACATAAATACGCCACCCACCTTGAGATATAAGTTCTAAGATCTCAGTATAGTTACAACGGCTGCCCTACCCTTCAAACCGAAACGCATTACTGCTTCACGGCAGAAATAGGCAGGGCGGTGGTACCTACCCGCGCGGACTCACAAGAGGTCCTACCACCAGTGCATGACGTGATTTGCTATTTTTTCGCACCCCAAAAAAAGTAACTTGACCACCTTTTGCCAACACAACATCATAAAGGCCATTGATGAAATATTAATTGTGAACAATAAAATAAGTACTAAGAACATGAACAGCTATTGAAGTTAATTTTTAATTCTCATAACAAACAATAAATTACAAAAACCCTTCGTTAAGTATACCAAGGTTATAATACTAACTACGGAATACGAGGTGCCAGGGCGGAAACAGCTGAGTCCTGGTCACACGATACTGTTGCCCCCTGGGTTATGAAATATGCCATCAAACTCGCAAACACCGAGTGCAAGCAGCATTCAAATAATTTCTGAATAGCACCAGGAAATAAGCAGTCCAGTGACAAAAAAAAGCAATATATCGTAGTTAGATTTTGTGTTCTAATAAACAGACAAATCTCATGACGTGCGAACACTAAACAATCGTGTAAAAAAAATTAAACCTGCAAATTTTAATTTGCGTAACTACTGGTGGTAGGACCAGATGTGATATGTGATGGCCAGATTGGTGCGTTTTAAATATATTCTTTTCTTCCCTTTTTATTCTCTGGTAGTCTAAGGAGCTATTCTAGCTACGTGCGGACGGGTAGGTGAGCTTACGGTGACTCTCAACCTGAGAGAATTTGCCAACAATAACCCACCCTAACAAGAGCAGTGCTTGGCAGAAATGCGCGCAAGGCGAGACTCGCCCCGTAAAACCGACTACCGACCAAAAAACCGACCAAAGTCATCGTGGCCTAAAGGATAAGGCGTCCGGTGCATTCGTATTGAGCGATGCACCGGTGTTCGAATCTCGCAGGCGGGTACCAATTATTATTTTTCTAATGAAATACGTACTTAACAAATGTTCACGATTGACTTCCACGGTGAAGGAATAACATCGTGTAATAATAATCAAACCCGCAAAATTATAATTTGCGTAATTACTGGTGGTAGGACCTCTTGTGAGTCCGCGCGGGTAGGTACCACCACCCCGCCTATTTCTGCCGTGAAGCAGTAATGCGTTTCGGTTTGAAGGGCGGGGCAGCCGTTGTAACTATACTGAGACCTTAGAACTTATATCTCAAGGTGGGTGGCGCGTTTATGTCGTTGATGTCTATGGGCTCCAGTAACCACTTAACACCAGGTGGGATGTGAGCTCGTTCACCCATTCAAGAAATAGAAAAAAAAAAAAAAAAAACTTTATCGCGTCTGACCAATGTTGATCGAATGAAATTGAATTACAAAGTAATAATAGGAAACGACTTACAATACAATTGACTGTACAGCTTGTTATGTTTCTCGTAAAAGGCGAGAGAAAAAAAAAAACGCTATAGAAATCTTTTGTACATCAACCGGCTCTCTACCTTCATACATAGTAACGCAATAACACTAAAAGCGGGATGCTTGTGAATTGAATCATCTACGTATAAGGTACTAAAGAGAACCTCTGTTGGATTTTTTTATATGAAAGGAAGTCGGATTTTTAATGACAGTTCAAGTTCACATAGTATAAGGATGAAAAAACTAAATTTTGTTTTCATCAAAGACGTTTTAATTAGGTTTGTCTAGTTATAGTAAATAGATCTCTGAACTTGAACAATCTATGAGATAAATATCTTACATATACATAATTTATTACAAAAATTATATTTGTCTTCCAAATCACCTCTCTATCCATAACCCCGAATCGAATAGAGCTGTCCAAACATTGGGTCATAAAATATTGATAGAAGTTCCATGGAATCATTTTGTTTAACCTGGCGAAAAAATTATTCAGCATAGATAAGTATATCGTATATACATCAGGTACACTTAACGCAGGTGCCATGGGCTGCTACGTACGCGGGGTTCGTCGTACCCCCTTACGGGGCCACGGAGCGGCCCTCGGGGCGAACCCCACAATCCAGACGGGAACTGTACCAGTTGCACTACTCATCGACATGATATATATTTAATATTGGAGGTCTTCTATTGAAAGGATGGATGGCGCCCGGGAGCAAACTCCTCCTGGCATTGGGCTGTTCTTTACTTCAAAAATTTTTTTTTTTTAAATTGTTTATATATGTGTATATTAAACGTCGTCGTACCCCCTTACGGCTCCATGCCCCCGTAAGAGGGTACGACGACCCCCACGTACGTAGAAGCCTATTAACTATATTAACTACTACATATGCATAAAACAACAGCCAGCCCTAAAAGAGGAGCCTGCCACTGGCTCCATATCGAGGCCCCAACTCTACAGACTAGAGGAGGGGTCTCGGCACCATTACTGACTCTCTTCTATACCGGGCTCCCCTGAAGAAGGAGACCGGGCTGGGGAGGGATCAGGCACTCTCCAGAGGGGGGAGTGAGCCACCCACGGGGGCAGGAAGAAAATGGGTCCCCTGAGGGGGGATACCCGTCCGGGTGTCCCACACCTAGAGGGGTATCCCCCTATGATCAACGTTGAGTCGTGGACAACTCAGTCCCGCGGAGGCACTCATTGTGAGCACTCCCGCATCACTCCGGTTGGACTGACTATCGCACCATAGGCGGGGGATCCAGGAGCTCTCTCGGCAAAGCCTTACCATCAGGCGGTCTGGCGTGTAAGGTAACTATGTTGTGGAGGTGCTCGTGGAGTCCACCGTTAGCCTGCTCGTACATGGCACGAGCTAGCCTCCGGATGAGCTCCTCGAGCGACTCCACCCTCAAATCCCCCGACTTTGATTCCAACTATAGTGTAAAGAGAAAGATTCTGCTGAAGCTGCAACCTCGCCTACAGAGTTGGCGGGAAGAGGCGGTACCAGGCTGCAGCTGCGTAAGTGATACGGGAACGAAATAGCGAACTTAGTCCAGATCGGCAACCTGGAGGCCAACACCAGCCGGAGGATAGATCCTGCAAAGCGAGCTACCGCCAACGCCCTATTGGCGTCAGAACCTAGTCCAGAACGGCAACCTGGAAGCCAACAATAGCCGGAAGATAGATCTTGCAAAACGAGCTACTGCCAACGCCCTATTGGCGAGGGCGGTCATTCAGTCGATGCTGGATCTAAACTCGATATCCAGACCGCAGAGACTGAACAGTCCCGGTACGACTCTTGTGCGGACCGGACCAAAGAGGATCGCCTTAGTCTTACCCACGTTGACCGCGACCCTCTACCGGTCCAGCCATTGGGGGAGAACGTCTAAAAACCTCTACATCCTCGATATAGCGATGGGCTATTACAACGTATAGGTTGACATACCTAAGGACCCCATTTGTAAGATGGCAGAGACGACAGAGCGACCGGTATCCAATCGTAGCAGCACTGGAAGCACATAAACGGCGACTCATATGATCCTAAACTGCTACCTCAGCCCTTTGTTACGGGTATTTTCTCCTGTATTGCGGAAATCTAAACTTACGAGATAAAAACAGGTACCTAAATAACCAGGTCACCAGTACCTCAATATTATAATTTCAACCTAAAATCGACCTAAAAGCGGTAGGCAGCGGCTTGGCGCGGTAGGCAGCGGCTTGGTGCGGTAGGCAGCGGCTTGGCTCTGTCCCTGGCATTGCTGAAGTCCATGGGCAACGGTAATCACTCACCATCAGGTGGGCCGTATGCTCGTCTGCCTACAAGGGTAATAAAAAAAAAAAAACCGTGGTGCGGGGGTCCCCAACCGAGGTAATGAAATGATCATAAAAAGGACTAAATTTTTATTGCTCAGATCAGTGTCCAACTTATACCGTATTTTTTGGTACGCCGTTATCATAAACATAAATATTAACGTGGATTCCTCTACCCTTCTTGATAATACATAAGATATGGTCTGCACTCCCTTATATTATCTTTTGACATTTATAAGAACACGTGAGTCAAGTTATATTTCTAATCTAGTTTGTTTTTTTCAGGTAGTAAGTAGGTTTCAAAGGTATTAAGTTTGCAACAGTTCATAATTTTACTTTCGTAAAACTGCAACTTAGACTCTTCTCTACGTAGCTTCGTCGGTAAACTAATATTTGAAAGTTTTTCTGCTTACACATTAAGTCTGTATTATAAACTTGATATTAATGATCACATTAAGCACTAAAATATTAACATCGGACCTGCTTTGCTGCATACTAACAAACAGTAATGTCAGTAAAACCTTTTTTTTTTATTTCCCTTGTAGGTAGATGAGCATACGGCCCACCTGATGGTGAGTGGTTACCATCGCCCATGGACTTCAGCAATGCCAGGGGCGGAGCCAAGCCGCTGCTTACCGCTTAATACTATCCACAAGCCTCGTTTGAAGAAGGACATGTCATAGCGCTCGGGAAACACCGTGGAGGGGAACTCATTCCATAGCCGGAAGTTATCGGAATTTCAAACATTGTTTGTTGACGTTTAAAACGGTGGTTTCATAACTGGCGATCAAATCAAGTCCTCAACAAACAAATCCTGCGACTCGTCTGAGCTCGCAGATTGGCCCGCTCTTCCTAGTGAAGCTGGAAAGCCTTCCATCCTATTACATAGCTCTTAATTCAATTGAAGGCACTTCAGTTTAATTACTGACGTTGCCCGACCAAAAAATCTTATTTTCTAACTGCCACTCGTGCCATTAATTCCAATCCTGATTTACCAATTCATGGAGTACCCAAGGAGGGTGACGTCAGGTAAGGGTTCGATCGTAAAACTGTAGGCCAAATCAAACTACACATGGAAATACGTGCGGCCGCATTTAGTGGGATAAGGGCAAGAAAAAGAAAACATCTTACTAAAAAAACAAACTGAAAAAATCTATACTAAGTAACAGTAAGCGAATAGTTTTTGAAATTTAGAATAAAACACATATGATTTTTATGAGATTTGTTATAAAAAAAATCACTCCTACTTCTTTACTAGAAATAATTCCGTTCACACATTTCACCACAGATCACTTATAGAACTTTTTTATTTATTTCTTAGATAAGAACACGAGCTCAAGGCCCACATGGTGTTAACGGTGTGGTTACCAGAGCTCATAGACATCTACAACCTAAATGCCGACATTCACCTTAAGATATAAGTTCTAAGGGCTCAAGTATAGGTACAACGGCTGCCCCACCCTTCATACCGAAACGCATTAATGCTTCACGGCAAAAATAGGCAGGGTGGTGGTACCTACCCACACGGACTCACAAGAGGTCCTACCACCAGTAATTACGCAAATTATAAATTTTCAGGTTTCATTTTTATTACACGATGTTATTCCTTCACCGTGGAAGTCAATCGTGAACATGTTTAGTACGTATTTCATTAGAAAAATTGGTACCCGCCTGAGATTCGAAGACCAGTGCATGCTTACTCGACACGAATGCACGGGATGTCTTATCTTTTAGGCCACGACGACAAAAAAGAAAAAAAAAAGGAATTCATTATAAAAAAAACTAAAGTGATTTGATCGTTTATTGAAATTGGAATTGAGAACAGTTAAGCCTCGAACTAACTATTACTAAAGACGGATGATGAAAGATTAAAATTAACTAGTAATATTATAGTCTGTAGGCAACAGAATTGAGAGTTTATCCTCATGCTGATCTCAAAGTGCTTAATGGAATTTACGTTGCTATGTCTATGACCTTCAGTAACTTATTAATATTTGGGGATGAGTGGACTCTTAGCTGACTTATAGCGGAGTCAGCTCGTGGAGGATGGACTTACGATATTACTTATCTTTAAGATAATATTGGTGCTAGAGACCCTTGCTGAGGATAAAATGGACTGCTCACCGCACCAATGTATCCATCTTGGGAGAGCTCCAAATGAAACGAAGGCTTTCGTCGATTGTGCAATTGCCAATCCTCAATATGTTTGGAAAAATCATCCGTAATGAAAGCTCATTAGAACGATTAATGGTTCAAGGAAGAGTAGACGGTCAATGCTCTCGCGGCCATGCACCCACAAGGTGGACAGACTTGATTAAGTCATCTACTATGTGTTCCCTTACTGAATGTACACGTACCGCCACAAACAGAGAGAGATGGAGAAGCCTCGCAAAAGCCGCAACCAAGCAATAAGACATGCATAGCCACGACCACTCCGCCAGGAGTGTACGACTGAGAAGAAGATAATAAATAGGTCTTTACCTATGAAGTTGTCGTTTTACAATGCTGATCATTTGAAACGTAATTTATGTAACTATAGATATGGCTGCCAAAAAATTCTAAATTTAAATGAATTTTATTATGAAAATATGGAATTAAAGTTAAAAAAACCACAGTCATTTCTTTATTTAGTATCAGTATTATTATTAGATTAATATTTTGTTTTCACTAAATTTGTATATTTTTCGTTAATATGCACAAGATAAAACAACGAGTAATTATAGAATACCAGTTCCTACTACTTCAAAATTGAAGCCAAATCAGTAGACATAATTGTTTATTATACTTCTCTTTAATGATCCGCACTTTCACAGAAAGCACGTCATGGAACTTCAAGCATTAATTCACGTTATGAACGCCGTTAATTGGAATGTTGTTTTTAGTTTATCAAGTCGCGGAAGAGTCGGTTACATTCCGTCCAGCAAGCACACACTGAACCAAAGTAAATTGCTTTTAACAACTTTTAATTGGAATCTTACGAGACGAACTTTTCCAATCTGCCTTTGTAAGTCGTGAAGCTTCAAAAACTGAGATTAAAACCTGTTATTAAGCGATGTTTATTTATAGGGAACACATCATTTATTTATGAATCTAATGTTTCACTTCGCTGGAAACTCGGAGGCTTTGTACTTTGCTCATGAAATAAACAAAAACTGTGTGCCTTCAGATTATCCCTTTTAATATTAAAGTAATGTCAAACAAAGATGGGAGGTTTTATTTGGTAGGAAACCGAGAGTACCTTAGTAAAAATAAAATCTTGAATTTGAACGGCAAGCGAAAGTTTTGAAGTAATTTTCTCTTACTGTTTTTATTTGCAAATAAAGTATTTTTTATCGATTTATTAACCTTTGAGAGCGAAATAAATAATAACAATAATTTTTATTATACTTCTGGTGAGTGAGTGAAATACATACACTTTATTTACACTCTCATCTTTCATGTTATTTCTTGTACTTCGCCCTAAGGCTTTAAGGCTTTAATGCTTACTAAAACTCTTAGGATATTTTGAAACCGTTCAGAATATAAAATACAACCTCCTTTTTCATGAACAAAATTAAATTCCTAACAAATATTTCTCGTTCAACGTTTAAGAATCCAAGAATTCTTCGCAAAACGTTTTGCATATCAGCGCAGGCTTAAGGCACGCAACGCATTCTGAGATGCGAACATTATAACTAAGCGTGCTATACAATTTAAGAATATACTGGCTTTTAATATAAGAACCGCTCGGAAAATCAAAAAATCTATACTAATTCAAGATTCAAAGATTCTTTAAAATTAAAACACATTTTTATTTCTTTGACTTGTATCGATCCAATCCAATCCAACATTCACAACGTTGAATTGAAATTGCTAAATTATCATACTTCATTCATGTTTAAAAATTTGTAGAGCTATGAAAATACTACAATTTTATTATCGTGATTCCCACAAGATCCCCGACAGTTCCCGGGTAAGGTAGGTAGGATTTCGCGCTCAACACTATAACCAGATTATGCGCAGCAATCCCCAAGTACGACGTAGAGGCGATCGTAGGCGACTCTACGTCGGCCGTCTTGGTACGGTAGCTTGTCAGTCCGCTCCAGGTGGTGCCGCTGGTATACCGAAATAACCCGCTGGACCAAAACTATCCTGCCGGGTCAGAGTGCGATACACCACTAACTGGTCGCTTTTTTCAGGGCAGAAACTGCTGTCAAGCAACCCGCTACTGGGTAAATAGCGCGCCGCGCGACCTGATCCTCTCATGTCGCCCCGTAACCTTCACCGGGAGGACACCCCCTTAGCCCTTCTCCGGGTCTAGACATCCTACCATCAGTATGATGTTGGAAAGTTGTAAATCGCATTACTCGCATTCTGGTTTTCACGAAACTTATTCTAATATTTGCAGCTCCCGTCATAATATGAATAACATATTTCAGATGATTTCATTCCACCACAACACGCAGTGTTAAACAATGGATGTACTATATAAAATTTTAATTTAGTAGTTTTTTTTTTTACTTAACCTTCTATCGTTGAGTTCAACAAAGATTCCATACTACTATCATATCACTGACATATCCGATTATATTTCAAATTACAAATATTTTTGCAGCTTCGAAATGATTTCAGTTGAACTTAATAAGCATGTTTCTTCAGTGCTGCTTTCGAGATAAGAAATGATTTATTGTCTTTAAAATTAATTAAAAAGAAGGTTGGTTTTCAAATACATCTTTATAAGTTAAACTACAGAGATATATGTATATCTAATATATTAATACATGGTTTTCTAGATGAATAATTTTGTTTTAAATCCCTTTCCCTCCCCATTGCAAGGTGCTTAAAACCAAGCACGCACAAATACAGTACACAGCCAACTCTCCTGGACGTCTCGCTACTGAATAGCTGATTAAGCTATGCTCTCAATATGAATTGAGCACCCAATGAGTTGCAGATAATTTGTAAATAATTTGTAAAATTCACTTCATTCATGCTCATTCAAGCTACCATTTATTCTTTATAAATGTTTTGTTATAAGAATTAGTCTGGAAGACGACTGCAACAGATAAACAATTCATTGTTAAACGTAATGATAATTTTATGCCTACATCACACGCACCGGAGGGACTTCGGTTCCCTCTGTATTTTGTACCGCATGTTCCATGGGGAGTGCTCTGAGGAATTGTTCGAGATGATACCAACGTCTCGTTTTTACCATCGCACCGCCCGCCACCGGAGTAGAGTTCATCCATACTACCTGGAGCCACTGCGGTCATCCACAGTGCGTTTCCAGAGATCTTTTTTGCCACGTACCATCCGGCTATGGAATGAGCTCCCCTCCACGGTGTTTCCCGAGCGCTATGACATGTCCTTCTTCAAACGAGGCTTGTGGAGAGTATTAAGCGGTAGGCAGCGGCTTGGCTCTGCCCTTGGCATTGCTGAAGTCCATGGGCGACGGTAACCACTCACCATCAGGTGGGCCGTATGCTCGTCTGCCTGCAAAGGCAATAAAAAATAAATAAATAAAACTTGCAATAGTATTTGATTTCCACTATCCGCGCTCATTCAACATTTTCAAAACTCATTAATACAGTCCAGAGATACTAAAAGCTGAATTCTCTTTCAAGGATTCTCCATATAAGTTGCCTCTGCGTCCGCATTGCACAATTACATCGGCGGGAATACACAGTGTTGTTACGGGCTTGACGATTTCGAAGTATCAATCGAAAGTCCAGTAATAGTACTTGTTCGGTTCCACTGAATGGGTATGCAGTAATTGAATATCAGAATCTATGTAACAATCGAAAACGTGTTCACAGCTACTTTCGTAATGAGGGAAAAACGTGTGACAAAAATGAAATCTGAAAAAAATAAACGGTTAACTTTAAAACAGATTTGCTATAACTAGCTTCTACCCGCTTAATCATGCCACAGCTAAAGACATCAAATACGACGTGGGCCTGTCATTCCATCTAAAGCAATAAAAATAGTTTTGTATGTCTTGCGACAGATATAGTCCCCAAAATGAAAGCAATGATTTCACCAGTATACGTAACTTCCACAGGTTTATTATCAAGATGTGGCAATCACTTACCAAGGCTTGTGCTGTCGAGCACAGTTGACATTCTGACCAGTTGCAAATTTAACTAGGTCTCCAAAGCTCCAAACCATTATATCTTGACACGCTGTTCGTTACTATGAAAACTGGAATCTGGAAATTGAAAATGACAATCGCGAGATTAAACAAAAATGTTTTTAATACTTCGAGAATATCTAACTATTTTAGATATAGGATGAGTAAACAATTTCCCGGTCCATCTGGGGCTATGTGGTACCATTATACCCATAGGGATCACTCAGAGAATACCACCGACCAACATGAAAATGGTTGTATATATGAGTCGTCTATTATCAAAGGTGGCAATCTGTGCATTTGAACAAAAAAATTTTATTGATATATCAATTCAAATTGATTTGAATATAATCGTCTCCTTCAAAGAATACGGTTCAAAACCTGCATTAAATAAAGGTTAATAGTTAACCTGTTATTTATCTAAGATGTCATTCTGAAGAGTTTTGTGACTGCCAATGGAATACAAAGTTAATAATTCGTTTTTCTGATTTACCAATCATTGTCCAAAAGTCAGATTGCCGGCTTTGATAATAGTCGACTCATATGTCTCGACTGTATTATATTATAAAGCTTTGAAACCAGAGCTCATAATCAGATTCCGGATCACTCATCTGAGCAATATTAAAAAAGCCAATATAAGATTCTCTGAGCTTAAAACATACTCCTCTAATTATTTCTATTGAAATGAATATTTCAAGTACAAAGGCGCTTTGTAAGCCAGTTCGGTTAAGTATCACAAACCCGTGTATTTCTGCAGAAAATCTATATGGAAATGCAATATAATTGAGACTTCAATCTTATATCTCAAGGTGTAATATTTATGGACTCTCTCTTTCTCTCTCGTTCTACTCCTTACCCCACTTTAGGCAGGATCAGGCAAAATATGTAAGAGCCTCACAATAAATGCAATTAAACAAATAGTATTCTTTGATCCTAAAAATGATATTTCACTTTAGTACATAAAGACATCATGGCCTTAAGGTTAAGACGCCCGGTACATTCGTATCGAGAGATGCAACTCAGCCAGTTTTAGAATCCCGCAGATGGATACCAATTTTTCTAATGAAACACGTAATTAACAATCGTTCACGAATTACTTCCACAATTACGAAAAATAATAACATCGTGTAATAAAAATCGAACCCAGAAGAATCATAGTTTGCGTAATTACTGATTTTAAAGCGTTTGGTAACCCTGCACAAGTAAGTACCATAACGTTGCCGATTTCTGCCGTAAAGTTGGCGTTTGGGTTCGAAAGGTGGGCTAGGCGTTGAGACTTAGAACTGGTGTCTCAAGATGGGTCGCGACATTAACATTTTTGATGTCTATAGACTCCGATGACCATTTAATTTTAACCTCAGGGGAGCTTGGCTACCCAAGATGGGTAGGATTAAGAATAGTGATTTTTAATACATAATGCAATTTAATATTTTCGTTTTCGTTTCAAATAAAATTCAGTAACGCATTTGAAGCTTCAAGGACTGCTTGAATGAAATATCCCTTAATTATCTAAATTTCCTTCTCTTCAATCGTACACTCAATACCGAGAGTCAGTAGTACTATTTTGACTGTATCTTTGGAATGTTCCATCCCATTCCATTCTTCGACTTCGTGAAAACATTTCGTTACTGTATTTTTTTTTAATTTTTTAAACCAAATACAGATCAATTTCAGGTACTTTGCCTCAAAATTTATTTAAATTACCTTGCAACCTATATATTCTATCCAAATAAATAAAACTTAAGTGTCCGTTTGTAATGTAAATAGTTGCTTTTTACTACATGCATATGAATATATGTATATACGGTAGCTACATATACCAAAATAACATTTTTTACAATTTTTGACTGTGGGTCTGTCGGTTTGTTCCGGTTAATGTCTGAAACACCTGAACTGATTTTGACGGGACTTTCTCTTGGAGATAGGTAGCTGATGTAATAAGGAACAACTTAGGCTACTTCTATTTTAGAAAAATATATTTTAAAATCTATACAAAATGAGGTTTTTTTTTATTAAATTCCACGCGGACGGAATCGCAGGCACAGCTAGTAAAGAATAAAGTAACATTATGACTTATAACAGATGTACACGCGCTCTTTAAACAACTAGATAGTAAAGTCGGGCATACAAATTGCCAGGTATTTCTTTGGTCACTTTAAACTGATTGTCTTACCCTGAGCTAACTGTCGGTGTCGGGAAGTAGTAGCAATTATTTAACGTGTACAGTTAAGCCCAATTTGCATTTCAACCGTTTGGAGCGTCCGCTAGACCGAACATGGCTGTTGTACCTGACTGTACATGCGTTTGAATTAAACACAAATTGATGCTTTGTGTTCGAATTCCGACATTACTGTTTCGGAAAAAAATATTGCATTTATATATTATGTGCTATATTTATTAGTAATTTAGGTTCTTAAGTTAATTGATAATAAACATCGCGGTTTTATGAACAAAATAATTTTAAAGTATGTAGATAAGCTATAAGGGTGTTAATTTAAAAAGGTCATCAAATCTCTATTTTTACTTGAAATACTAATTAATTATCTAATAAATCTAAAACACTAATAATTCCAAAATCAAAACTTGGCATCGTATTATTATAGTGTAGTGGTTTAAGTCACCTAGAAGTTATTGCGACCTAAAGAATCTTGCAGGCAGGTAAAAAAATTTCGAATAAATACGGAGTTCACTCATTTCCAGACTGACTTTCAGTGACTGACTTTCACGACGAGAGGATAATATCATTTTTACTACACAATTAAGCCATAGACTGCAGGTTTCAAAATTGATGGTGGTATTAATGGACTATAGCTCTTCTTAGTACCGATATTATCAAGTTTGGAATAAATTATATTGAATTTGAATTTGTACAACCTAGATACTCTCAATATTAACAAACTGCGAGATCTAGAAACGACTCTCACGATATACTGTGAGTTGGGAAAGCATTTACACAAGCTCGACCTTGCTGTGGAATCAGTTTATTAGATAATAAGGGAAGGAAGAAACCTCTTTGCACACACTACGTGATTGCTACGCCTTAGGCAGCCGAAGATACACGCAAATTTTACCTCCAAAAAGTGAAGAAAATTTTATCAATGAAAATCCTGTTTATGCTGGATTTGTGCCTGAACAAAAACAAACAATAGTCCCAAATATATTTACAATCCATTGCGTGCTATAATAAAAAAACGTTTAGATTACCACTTCACTATGAAGATGCACTTTAAATTTGTTGTCGTTAGCCGGCATAGAAAACGTCGCTTTGCTCACTGATGGAAAACAAATGGCTTTGGCATTTCGCCAGAATATGCTTTGAGCCCTCTATGTATTGATTCTGTTTGCACTACGCTTTGTGAATGCATCGTGAATGGTCTAGATGAGTTTGTGGTCGACGTGGTATCTGAATTCGTGATTGGAAACACTGTAATCTTATTCGGCTTTAATACACATTGAGAGAAATAGAAAATGTATATATCTCCTATATAATAATATATACATTTTCTAAGCTTTAAGTACATAAAAGATAACTTAAAAATAATGAATATTTTTCTTTTAAAGTTATTAAAATGCCCTATTCTTTCAGCAATAGTTCAAAATAAAAAATCGGTTTGTTCTCGAAAATTCATTTATACACAAATTAATTAGAATTAAAAAAATCGGTATACTACAATATGTGAACTGGGACATTACCCGCGTCCAACTTGAAATTGATTATCTCAAATCATTTGAAACAAGAGCTAAATATTGTCGTAGTTCCAATTTTTATTACAAAATTCTATTTGTTTTAGGTACTCTATTTTATTATTTATTAAAAAACAAAAACAAAACACTCCATTTAAACCATTGAATTTCAAATTCAGTACAGTTGCATCTAAAAACTCTTTGGAGTTGTTCGAAGTAATTAGTCACGTTTACAAGTTTAGCTTTTCCAAATAGTTGGCGTAGCAGCCAGACTAGGAAATAGTAGTGCATTTGGCTTGGATCCAGACATGGTAGGCTGTTAGGAAACCTTTACCTATCAATTCGGTAATAAATCAATTGCGATTATCCCCACACTTTTGATATTAATAGATTACACCAAGTTTTTTTTACAAATAACAAACACACTAATCGATTTATTTGAAAATTGATGTTCCCTATAGCCTCGTCCGGTGCATTCCTACGTAGCGATGCACCGGAGTTCGAATTTAAAGTCGTTGTGGCCTAAAGGATAAGACGTCCGGTGCATTCGTACGTAGCGATGCACCGGTGTTCGAATCTCGCAGGCGGGTACCAATTTTTCTAATGAAAGACGTACTCAACAAATGCTCACGATTGACTTCCACGGTGAAGGAATAACATCGTGTAATAAAAATCAAACCCGCAAAATTATAATTTGCGTAATAACTGGTGGTAGGACCTCTTGGGAGTCCGCACGGGTAGGTGCCACCACCCCGCCTATTTCCGCCGTGAAGCAGTAATGCGTTTCGGTTCGAAGGGCGGGGTAGCCGTTGTAACTATACTGAGATCTTAGAACTTATATCTCGAGGTGGGTGGCGCATTCACGTTGTAGATGTCTATGGGCTCCAGTAACCACTTAACACCAGGTGGGCTGTGAGCTCGTCCATCCAACTAAGCAATAAAAATAAATAAATAAAAGATGATTTTCCGAAATCTGGTAGCGCTCGGATGAAAGACAAATCAAAGATCGACCAGCAAATTGGACCAGTTTGCTAGTATTTTATAAACCAGTTACATGGATTTGGACATATATAAATAAATTTTACGCAAAAGTAATACAAATATTATTGGCAGACTGTTACTTCACTCACTATTGCCAGAGCGGTAACGCTCTACGCACATGGAGTAATTAACATCTTGAAGTCCATATTAATACTAAATAGCGGGATTACTTATTATGGCATGATAAAAAAATCTTTTTATCATGCCAACTTTCGATTTTGCCTGAAAGCAGGGAATTCGAGTGAAGTACAACAACCAGTAAAAACTTACTTATTTTCTTCAAAAAGCATCCATCTTTCGTGTCACACAGTAAAAAAAATGAGAAAAACCCGCCTTCGAAACGACCACATTCTTCTTGGACATTACCAAACTTAATTTGCAGCGAAGACTTAAGAAAAAGAAACGGCTATTGTAAAGAACGGCCAGCTAAGTACTCCCATTAAGGAGTTTTTAATTAAATTAAGGTTCATTACTAGAACTTCAATTAACTGTAAATCTACATGTTATTTGTTTTTAGAAATACCTAATAAAGCCTCCTCACTTCTCAAATAAACGTTAATGAGCGAATCAAGATTGCTTCCTTTTTTGTTCTTTACTTTTAATTTTCGAATATCAAAGAGAGGAAATCTATTGAAATGCCCAATTACTTTAAAAATTAAAACTGAGATTAAACAAAAATGGTGTGGACACCCAATGGATGCCTCCTTTAATCTAGCTTTTTGGCCCTCAGCAGTTGCTAGAAATCGTCTCGGCACTGTTTCTCTGGGAGCGAGTGAGTTTTATTGCTGTCTATATGAGCACCCCGTCAAAGTTCGATGACAGTGACGCTTCCGCTAAGGTTCCACATATAATGGAAGCAGAAGAAGAAGCGTGAAGAAGTTCCCCCGATTTCCATCAGCTGATCGAATCCTATCTTGAAGTTAGTAGTCTGTAGTCTGCGCAGAACACGTTATGTAGTCCTCGGTATCTAGCAAAATTGCGACAGAGAATGCTTTACCCTTCGCGACATCCCCTTTGCCTTTTTATGAGTTCTGTCTCGTGCGAGGTTTGGACGTTGGTTGTTGAGCGACAGGAGGTTTTAGACCGGACGTCAGGTGTAGGAGTGCAGGGGAGTCGTTTAGTGTGTGGGCCCTAATATACTTGGGCCCGCGGTCTGCTCACAACACCATGCAGATCGTTGAGTCGCACATACCCCGCGCGCCCCTTTTGCGCAGGGACCTCGTAGGCGGATCGGCCCCTACACAAAAAAAAAACAACAAACAAAAAAAGGAGGTTTTAGACGGTTCGACTCCGACATGCTCCGCTCGCCACCCCAGTAGAGGGCGAAAGTCCAGGGATTTCCTCCTGACCAAAAAAAATATATATATCCTCTTCGCGACATGACAATTCTGACTGAATACGGTTGCTTCAGGGCGTACCTGCATTAGATCAGATTTATTCCAATGCAACAGCAGTACTAGCGTAGGTATATAATTAAAGATTAATTAAAGCCTAATAGTAAAACACGTAACAACTTTGTAACACTGCAAGGATCGCTAAGTCCCTGCCTAATTCTGCTGTGGATCAATGTAATTGAGAACTTCTCATTTAAGCTACTATTTTAGGATTCCAGTGGTCTTTAGCACTAAATAACTCATAATCCAGTGCGAAAACATGTACCCACACGTGTATGTATTATTTAACGTTTCTCCTGTAAAACTTCTCACAAAGCACACATAATAAAGTATTTAATAACCTCATATTATTTATGGGATATGCTCGAGCGCCTTTATACTTTATAAAGTATTCGTATCAAGTATATTATTATTAAGTATATTTTTGGTTCTATATCTTGGAGATAAAATCTTATAATTTATGAGATTTAGTTCGCGCTTCTGGTTACATTACTCTTACCAGCTTTATTCGTTACGCGGAATTCCTTGTAGGATTATGTAAATATCCTTTAAAAATTATTAAAAATCCTTTTTATTACCATTGTAAATTTTGTAGCGAATTAAAATGAATGACACAAATTTAAAAATCTGTTAAAAAATATAAGGCGACGGACAAGAAATTGAGGAGACCCGAAAACAAGCCAAGTAGCACTTTTTGTGAACGGATTCACGGCCTACTTAGTTTTAAGTGGTTACCGGAAGGCTTTTACCTAATTTTTACATACATTTACCATTTACACGTACCTTGTTATTTATTGCTTAGGTGGGTGGACGAAGCTCATAGATGGTCACCGGAGCCCATAGTCATCTACAACGTAAAAGCCGCCACCTACCTTGAGATATTCGCTCTAAGTTGTCAGTTTTTACAGTACAACGGCTGCCCCACCCTTCAAAGCGAATTACTTACCTTATTACGTACCTTAAGATATTATAAATTGAAAATAGCATTACTTTATTTATCAACGGCTTTACCAACGAATCAAATTTCAAAGACGCTCGGTGTGTTGGAATCGAGGGATGCGACTGTGCCACTATTCGAATCTTCCAGGCAGAGGTACTAATTTTTTAAGTGAAATAAGTACTTAATTCATATTCGAACAGAGCGCGAAGTAATAAGCCCGGGCAGATCTCGCCGATGCCCGAACCAGGTCCCCGGGAAGGGACACGAGGACTCAGAAGCGGCAATGCGTCCCGGTTCGAAAAGTGGGTACATATATTATATATATACAGTTATGACTGTCGGTACTTGACATTCTCGCTCACGACTCGGTCGTGCGCGGACGTGCTTTCCGATCCGTGGCCCGCTTGCGAGCTACGTCTCTGAACTCACAGTTGTGCTCGACAGTTTAGTGACCGTGAATACATTCTCGTTTACGACTCGGTTGTGTGTGAACGTGCCTTCCAATCCGTTGGTCGCTTGCGACCTACGCATCGGAATACACATTTGTGCGTNAAAAAGGAAAAAAAAAAAAAAAAAAAAAAAATCGGTACTTGAACCATTGTACCATGGTTCACTTGCGGACTAAACAATAATAATAATAATAATAATGGTTGGTTCGAAGTAGGTATCAGTGGAATGGAATTTTTGAAATGTATTCAACTGATAACTACTTTTAATAAATGTATCTTTTTTATTTGATTGGTTTTGTTAATTTTAAGTATGTTTCAATGATACTATGTACACATATGGACTTATTGTTGTCAGAAATAAAATAAATCATTCATTCATTCATTCATAAAGGTAGATAAATAAATCGGTGGCTAAAACTACGAAAAAATAACACTGATTTAAAACTTTCAATATATTTTCAGATAAATTAGCAAGTGAACGTAAAAATTAAATTTGAATTGAAAAAATGAATCAAAATGAATGACGATACATTTTAGGGTATATTTTATATAACCACATTCATTATAATTCGAATTCTTCTATCGAATCCGATCCATTGGATAAAAGCTTATGAAATTCTTTATTAAAATAATCGGCGATCATATTCCATACATTCACAGAATACCACACCAAAACACTTAATGTAAATACTAAGCGAAATATTAGGCTGAACATTTTAAAATGAATTAAACGATATGCAACTAGACTAATATCTTATTTAAAAAACCAAAATAAACAATGCTTATCTAAAGATACATAAGCATGCATTGAAACTGAGCACAATAGTATGAATTCAATAAGAAACGAATGAATAATAAAGAAAAAGTAAATTTAGGAAAAATATAAGTTAAAATCAATAACAAAAACGAAAGAGCTCTAGACCTCTCTTTTCATAATAATAATATAATAGTTAAAAATACTATGGTATAATGTGAGAAGTCGAATGCACTAATTCAACTATATTAAAAAACAAATAATAAATGACATAAATATTATACCAAGAATACAAATTTGTAAGGGTGATTTATTCAATATATAGAATCTGGTCCATACATTAGATCGGATACAATCCCGATGATATTTTGCATGTGAGGATAGGCCAAAGTCGTGAGCATCACAATACTGTTGGCAATCACGAACAGCTTCATCGTTTCTAAACCATTTGTGGATCTGTGGAAAATGTTCAATTAGAGAAAGTAAATCATGATACACCTTTATTTTACTTACTTAATATATCAATATTTCTGTAGACTAATTCGCATCTTAAATAAAATAAGCATTTTTTTTATTGTACTGGATGTCTACACTAACAGCCGCGGGCCAAAAACTTTGCCTTTCGATAAATACGTATCTATGGATGCTTCCAATACGCCATACCACTAGTAATTCCACTTACTCTCAAGGCTAATGCATCCAAAAAAATTACAGTCATAGGCACTGCCGATAGAAGTGAAAACTTATAACTTAGAATGTAATTATTATTTTTTATTGCCCTTGAAGGCAGACTAGCATACGGGCCACCTGATGGTGAGTGGTTACCGTCGCCCATGGACTTCAGCAATGCCAGGGGCAGAGCCAAGCCGCTGCCTACGTATTCAATACCTAAGTATTCAAATTTTAAATATCATAATGCTTAAATTAAAATTTTCAACATAAATCTGTTTTTCACATCTATTGACACTCCGAGCAAATACATAGGTACATGTTTATATGGTTTATTTATTATTAAATTATATTACGGACTACAAGATCATGACAAAATATAAATACAATTCAATTGAAATAACAATTAATATACAAACACTTTTTAATAAATCCATTCTAATTTACTTGTAAAGATACACAGTAATGTTGCACAATACAGTTACAGATATATGCCCACTGAGTTTCTCGGCGGATCTTCTCAGTGGGTCGCGTTTTCGATCCGGTGGTACATTCTGCGAAGTACTGCTCTTGCTAGGGCCAGTGTTAGCAACACTCCGGTTTGAGCCTCCGGTTTGAGCTCACCTACACGTCAAGGAGAAGCTGAAATAGCCTCGCAAGGCTATCGACAAGGGTAGAAAAAAAAAGAAAACAGATTAACTGCTTTTACGCATTTCGGTGACGCGAGCTCACAAGATTTCACCCATCAAAAAAGCACTAACGCGCACAACACACGGATAGATAAATACGATGTGTTCGTAACATTAACATCTCGGTGATACAAACCCATAACATTTCGTACTAACAAACAGTTAAAGAACTTATCACTTCTAAAAGTTGGACAAAATAAACAGGCTATAATTCAAAACTTGTCTGATGTAAGCAAAGGATTTTAATGAAACAAACAAAACACCGCCTACGATTTTCTTAGGGAATGTTATGATAGGCAAAATTTTAGATCTAGGTTTAAAGTTCTGTCTGTGTCAATAAACTTTAATTTTTGTTCAATGTTTGGGCGCTACAGTTATTATCTTCAGACACGCGAGTTTTAAAACGTGGCGTTTTCAATATTCATTTTTAACTGTTCTAAAATTAAGCACCTTTTAAAAACACTATGGTCCTTATTTGCAGACGTACAAGAAATATCTAAAAATACTGTCCTTTCTACTTTGCTTCTAAAAATATCATCCTCTATGTTGTGTAGTCCCCTGAGGGACTATACTAGGGAATTGCTAGGTTTTCATACGATTGAAGAATCAAAATCATTATAAACAAATATAGTGAGCAGTAAAGTTCATTTTTTTTTATTGCTTAGATATTGTTTGCAGAGATGGCTTTTTGCAAAGTTCTGGGTTTACAATTACATTTCGCTTGCATGTATTACTTGTGCATTAACAACATGCTTTCCTTTCGAAGTATACACAATATGTGTGTTATTAAAATATTTCACGATCTATACTCGTATTACTGGAAAGGAAAGGGGGTGAATTTAAGAATAAAGTACGTAAAGAAATTAATTCAATTTAATTCCAAGCTATTACAAGATATACCACTGGTGGTAGGACCTCTTGGGAGTCCGCACGGGTAGGTACCACCACCCCGCCTATTTCCGTCGTGAAGCAGTAATGCGTTTCGGTTCAGAGGGTGGGGTAGCCGTTGTAACTATACTGAGACCTTAGAACTTATATCTCGAGACGGTTGGCGCATTTACGTTGTAGATGTCTATGGGCTCCAGTAACCACTTAACACTAGGTGGGCTGTGAGCTCGTCCACCCATAAACGCAACAAAAAAAAAAAAAATTCATTGACAAGAATCATATGTTAAATTCCAAAAGGATCTCTTAAGATTATTTTTTTAATAATTAGGTTCTTGAAGTCGAAATTTTAAGAGGCATCCAGTTCAAGAGTAATTAAGAAGTTAGCCTGAGATGGCCACCTAAAGCTAGCCCAAAAAGAGGAAATATAGCAAATCGAAAAGTCCCTATGTACCATCCTTAACGGCTTGTACAAGCTGCAGTAAATTGTCAAGATTTAATTTAAAAATGATTCCCCGAACGCTTTCTTTTGAAAGCCTGTGAGGACAGAATTAAAGATTAACGCCAACAAAGCTATTCTACCAACATTTACTTATAAATCTGTATTTCGAACCAATTTCATAACAAAATTCAAACAATTAAATTGTTTGAGCCTTCAGTTTGCTTGATCTTCATGAGATCTTAAGTGTTAAAATATTTTGAAAAGTATTTTGTTAACGGTAAATATTTGTTATCCTTTATTCAGAAGTTCAGAAAATTACAGGCAACTTCAAAATTCTATTCATGAAATTAAATATAAAGTGAACAATAGCGTAACAGACCTTTAAGTCGCTTGTGTGTTAAAGTTTTTAAATAAGAAATATTCGAGGTTTTCGCGAAAATAAAACTATTTACTAAAAAACATTCCATTCTAATTTTGTACTATATCTTTTACATTGAATTTCAAAATTACTTTTTAAAGGATTTATTAATTCCTCGTTGTGTTAGATTTGTTAAATAAAAAAAAATTGAAAAAAAAAAATCTCCTTTTATTGTAATAATCTAACAACTATTGTAAGATTTATATTACCTGAGCCAACCTCCAAAACCTTGTTCCTCTTCATCCAAACAATCAGAATTTGTTGGCTTGTCAACAGTTTCTAAGCTTTTATCCAGGACTTTAATAGCTGAGCCTTTCTGTGACCCTTTGATATGTTTGTTTCTCGTCATAGTCTGTAATTTAATAATATAAAAAACAAAGCCGCATTTACATCTATTTAATAATATTATTATAAAGAAGTTTTCAATAAAATTATTCTAGACAGGAATCTATCAAATTATTAGTTTTATATAGCCTTATTTTTTTATTCCTGAACTATAAGTTCTTAATTAGTTTTTATTTCATTGTGTTGAAACTAGTTGAAATATTTTCGTTTGGCATTCAGGGATTTTTTTTTTTTCATAGTCACACTAACATACCAAATGTTGTATCTGTGCTTCACTTAAAATTTTAACAATAGGTCTAAAGAAGTTTGATTGAAATTCACTAATCTTAATGTAAAAACAACCAGTGACGACAATAATAAGTCAGTTTAATGTCCCAATCACATCGTGTAATAAAAATGAAACCCGCAAAATTATAATTTGCGTGATTGCTGGTGATAGGACCTCTTGTGAGTCCGTGCGGGTAGGTACCACCACCCTGCCTATTTCTGCCGTGAAGCAGTAATGCGTTTCAGTTTGAAGGGTGGGGCAGCGATTGTAACTATACTTCAGACCTTAGAACTTATATCTCAAGGCGGGTGGCGCATTTACGTTGTAGATGTCTTTGGGCTCCAGTAACCACTTATCACCATGTGGACTGTGAGCTCGTCCGCCCATCTATGCAATAAAAAAAAATAGTACTAATTATTTTCGGTCATCCAGATCTCGTTTATTATTATTCCGCTCAAATTTCGTATTTCATACAAAACAACGATTAAACATACAATAAAATATGATTTAAACATCAGTTACATTTAACGGTTTAACGATTGATAAAAAGTTACAAGTAAGGGCGGGCGATCGGATTCTCTTTACATAGAAAATTTACACGGATTCAAAAACACAATCCCAGCAATCGGACACGAATTGCAAGCTTTAAAAACTCTGTTATTTTGTTGTGAAATTGTCACCTTTCACAACGAACTTTTGGAATGGACGAAACGAAAAAGTACCGTTAAATTCTATTCAATACGTAAAACTGGGCGTGAAGTTCGAAATGTTGGAAGCGGATTGGGAATTTGTATCGTTTTTCCACACATTACTTTTAACCAACTGCTGCCAATACCACACTACCCGGTTTTCTAAGCGAAGTTGAAATTAAAATGTCATTGGAAAGGAATCGTTTATTAGTAAATAAATAAAGCTTAAAAAATGATTTTGGTTTCAATATACTAATAAAACATTTTAGCTTAAGATCTTCTGTACAACCTATTTAATATTAAATATCTAACATTAACAACCAAAGTTATTTCTGAGTAAGTTTATCTACATTTTTTAGCTAAGACCGATAAATAAAATCGATAAAGATTGATTTTCACAGACGCAACGTGCTAAAGTATTTCAACATGATTTATGTTCTAGACTATTAGAAGCATAGACTGAAAAATCAAGAATAGCTATGGGTATAGCTATACTAAAAAATGTGACAGTAGAATCTGGTGATAAATTTCGTGAGCTTAACAAATTGGAAATCTCTAAACAATGTTCCATAAAAAGTAGGGAGTGCGAGGTTTGTCAATGAAAAGAATTATACTAGAAAATGTTAAACGTTAGTAAATAGCTATTTATGAATTTGTTATAATATTAGTTTTCAACAGTAATTTTACACAATTCCTTTAAAGGGTAAGCGCATTTGTCTCAGCAACTTCGCTCTATTGACTTACAAACCTCACTAAACACAGAAAGCCTCTTAACGGATCTTGACTTCTCAAACAAAATACTAAGGAACTACAACTGAACACCTGGCTTCTAATCAAATATTATTATACTCGATTTTACCTTGGTGTTGAGGGTGTGAAGAAACAAGGGGCACGCACGGCTCCTCGCTCACTGAGTGCTAACATACCTAACGAACCGCATTCAGAGAGAAACCTCTCCAATGCTGATCGATACCTTACGGTGCTGCAAGTTGTTAGGTAGCGGATTTAGAAGCGGAACGATTAGAAACACCACTAATTGAATTGAAAAAATAAGATCCAGCCAAGAAAAATATTTTCTCAGTCCTTTTTTGTTTTACATTAATAGCGAACGGACCAGTCTAAATAAACATTGTTATTTTACGTTTATATTTTCTAGAAACTTTTACAAAAATCTCTCAGGCATGTTTAATTTTCCGATTGAAATCTTTTTTTATTTACGTTTGTATATACGGGTAATTAATGTAAATACTTTATAATGCTAAGCTGAGCACATGAAAATCGACTTCCGACGTGTCAAAAAAAAAACTCAGTTTCATATTTGTTACTTGTATTATATTATGAATAGAATGAATGTTATGATAGAATGTTATTATGAATAAAATGGATGTTATGTTAGAATGTATTATATTATGTATAGAATGGATTAATCAAGAAACTCAAATGACTTCATAATTTTAAGAAGATTTTTCATCTACAGAATTTCCTCATTGCCACTTAAATAATTAATGCAGAATTACTCATCAGCTAACACATGATTTTGGAAAGCATTGTTTTAGGTCAAACAAAACACCGAGGCCACGACCTAATAATTTGTTGTCAGCGTCAAACGCGGTTTTGAGTTATGGTCGTCGGGTGAATAAGTAAATTTCGTTCGACACTCCAGGTAGGTAATTTGCAACCGAGCTGCCGATAAAATTTATAAAAATTTTAGGTGTATCAAGGGAAAAGATATTTAATAGGTCTATAATGTTTGAAATTGGAAAAGGAAATTAGGGTCTTATTTTGAAAGGGCCAGTAACAAAAAAATATCGCGCAAAAACTGATAGCATTTACCAACGCTCATTCCACATTGTACTCACTCAATCAACATAAGCACTACAAAGCACGCAAACTTGAGCATTAAGGGAACAAAGTAATATAATATACCTTTACCATACAGTTACTGTGAAACATACAAAATAGCTATAGTCACGCGTTCTAAATTAAAGACAGTTACCACCGTTAGAATACTAAGTTTTCGATTTAATTTCTTGGGGTATTCGTTGTGCGTTTTCACGTTGTGCTTCTTTTGACTACCTAACTGCCAGTAAGCTCGAAGGGCTTCTGGCTTCACTTTGATCGGTGGGAAGCTCATAGGACTCATCCTGAGAGATTTGCTAAAATCTGCCCTAGTAAGAAAAGTGCTGCGCTGTATCTACAACCGGTTGGAATCGCGGCCCCTTGAGAAGATCTGGTGAGAAACTCAATGATCAATTTGTGGTCAATGATCAATGGTCAATTATCAAAGCCCAATGACTCTGATAACCAATTAATACTACTATGAATTTATTAATTCAAATAACGTTTTCACGCCTTTCATGAATACAAATAATTTTGAGTAATTGTGCGTGGTAGTTACCACATTTGGAATATTCCAAGCCAATTATGAAATAGACCCACTCAATTGACAAGCTAAACGTCAAGACCCGTCTATCTACAATCTGCATGCAGCGTCTCCTCAAGTACTTCGGACACGTGGCCCTACAAAATCCCGAGAACATGGAAAAATTAATAGTTGTAGGTCACGTGGAAGGAAAGAGAAGTCGAGGAAGATTGCCAACCAGGTGGACGGACATTATCAAGGAGGCCACAAACACCAGCGTCCCGGGCGCCCTTAAGCAGGCCGAATGCAGGCAGCATTGGAGGAAGTTGGTGCAAAAACTGGACCAAGGTGGTCACGACCCTCAGCAATGAGGAAACGACAGAGAAGAAGAAGAAATTGACTGCAAGTAAAAAGTTAAATTGACACAGGACTGTCAACATACTCGTAGTTCATCAATCCCGGGTTGCTTACATCAGTGGTATCAGCCTTATTAAGGAACCAAGCGAAGCGTTACTGACACCTTCGTAATTGTGATCTCTGTACAGGGCAGCAATCAAACAGGGCTTAATTGCCTAAGTTTATTGCGATCTCGTCTCAGATGACATGTGCGACGTCAAATTGTAATTAGATTAGAAGCTTTAGATGTGATAGTGTAATTACTTTGTACGCATGTTAGAGTTGGCGGATCAGGTGAAAATTATGAGGCCAAATAAAATTACGAACGAATTTTGTGGTATTTTTATGTTTGCATATCTTTTTTTTTATGGAACTTACGCTCATCTGTTTGAGGTTTAAACAATAATAGCGGTTAACACTTGGTCTGACTCTGGTGATAAATTAATTAAATAGGCTATTTAAATAAAGATATCAAGTAAGATATAACACATAATTAATCCAAATCAAAAAATGCTGAAACGTGAGAAATGACAAATGTTTCAAATTACGAATTTAAAAAATTGTTAAAAAAATTTAGTTACACTTAAATGTTACTTACCCTCCCTCTAAAATAAAATTATCCTAAAAATTATCCGACGAACATTTCGAGCTATTGTCCATAAACTCATAAACGAGATTCTTAAAGGCAGAGGCATTCTTCCCCTAATGTTATTCATGGCCTCATAAAAGAAAAAAAAACATTTTTCTACGGCCATTCAAAATGAGTAATACGAATTTCGAATAACAGAAGACTATATGGAGAAGCGAGGCAAAACTGTCATTTTAATGCCTAGAAATGAACTGCTCAGTTCTCAAGATTTAGTTTGTGAGAAGATTAGAAACTGTTTAAATAGGAACTGTTTCACGAGAATTCGATCAGTGCTTTCTGAAAATCCACCTAGCTCGCCATTTGCAATTCGCTTCTCAAGACCCTGCTTTATCTCCGCGATCGTAAATCTTGTGCTACTAATCAACTGTTTGCTCTAATCTCCTGAAATACTAACAAATTCAGCTTAAGATTAACAAAACGAATGTCTTCCTAACTAATTTCACAATTTATTAAATTTAGAAGGTATACTTTGGTGTGTTTCCTTCTCTTGTTATTCGTTATTTATTTATCTGTATCTTTGAACAGTAGGTAACGTAATCAGCAGTAAAATAACAAAAAAATACATGTTCGCATTCGCAAAACGACCTAAGGAGTATCTGAAACTGAAATAATAACAGCGGTTAATAAAAATATATAATTATAATTTAGTAGTATCGGTAATTAAAACAACCAGGCTTACCGCCATTTAGTGAACCCCATTGAGGCCGGCTTTTTTTGAGCTGTTTCTGAGCATTGTTAAGTGAAATAACGATTAATAAAAAATAGGTATTTTTCTGTTGCCATGAATAGTAATAAGAAGACATTAAACCATTTTGACAAAGAAACTAAGAATGGTAATTATTAGCACATGTATGATTTTGAATAAACTGAAACGTTTATAGTGTTTTTGATTTGGCTGGAGGTTTTTGCTAAATTTTCTCTTACCTTACGAATTGTTTTAATTTTTAATAATGCAGAAACTGGAATATATTGCTGTTAAGTTCAATAAAAAAGTGTGTGTGTGTGTGTGTGTGTGTGTGTGCAAGTCACACACGGCAGAAGTGAAACTTATAAAAAAAAATCGCAAGGGTCAACCACTCCGCAGTGCAATGGAGCAGCCTCACCCTGGGGAACCGCCTGCATGATTACGGTATCCCTACGTAACCCTGTGTAACATCTCGTCACCGCGATTCAGCAATTGTTGAATTTACGTGCAGCGACATCTGTTAATAACAAACTAAATATAAATAATTGTAAATCATCTTTTATAGAATGAGGTAGCACCCTCTGTGAATTGCTATTTTAACTTAACGTATAATGTGTTCTATCTCATTCTCTCGCCGGCTGAATCCTATACATTTATGTGTTTGTGTCTCTATGAACTTATTTTTTCGTTTCGTTTCATTTCGTTTCATCGAGTTTGAAATCACAACCATTCTAAAGAAGTTTCACTTCAAAAATAATACTTCAGAAATTAATAGGGAAAGAATAAATATTTTTAGGAAGCTGGATAACTCAATTATTCAACATTTGCACTAAGTTATACTTATTCATACTTATTAAGTTGAACATACTTTGTTCCATATTTTGTATTAAGTAGTATTGTTAACTGGTTTTATTAGAGCAGATTGAAATAATTACTACAGGGGGTAAATGCTGGCCAAATGTTTCGTTGACTTTTTTACAAAACCCCGATAATGAGTATTATTTTTTTAAATATTTGTATGTTTAAACACATTAGAAGTGATTTTCACCGATAAATGCATTTATCGAAGGATAGTTCTCTCGAAGGATAAAATTGGGCCAAAATATATATATGAAAAGAATGTGGAACGGAGCGTTACGAAATGAGTGAGAGAAAGCGGTAAGAAAGGGAAAAAAGAATGAATGCTACATTCTTAATTCGTCTATCAGCTAAGAAAAATCTACATGTCGGAGAAGCTACAATTATTAACACCATCGTCAGACATCATAGGGGCGAATAGGGTAATCGAGCTTAGCAGACGAAACGTATGACATTTCTTAGGACGGAGCTACCGCTCTTCAAGAAGGCTGGTAAGAAAGTGTGATGGCGTGTACGCACCTCCATCGGCTAGAATCTGTCATAGCACGAAGTTAGCCGAATTCCAACAATACCGCATTCGTGCTGCCATCTCTCGCGAATCGTGCTGCGTTTCGTTTAGCTACTAAACTAATGACCGTGACCGTAAATTAATTTAAATGTAAATATATTTTTCAGGTATGAACATTGGATGACTGATGCTAGAATAGCGCGCTGTACCTATATCGCTGAGTAGATTCCAGGACACGGCTAAGCTTTGTTCGTAATATGGCGCAACAGGGCGTAGCCTGAACTAACTACCTTTGATAAAATGATTATACACTTTTAATTTCGTGCCTAGCCCAGGCATAACCCGTATTAGGTATACGGGCACAATTCGTATTGACCACTCTTTAAAAGATTTTTTTCTTCAAGCAATTGAGTTATATTAAATCAAATGATTTATTCCACGCCATATTAACTCGAAAAAAACCCTTCTCTTCAAACTTATCGAATTCAACTGATTCGATTTTAATCTATTCACGTAATACATTCACGATGCCTTTGATCGCGACCAATCGAACCTTAGTAATATTATTATGCAAAAATTCTTTTTTTATTAAAATAAACGGAACTGAAGCGAAAGAATCCTTGTAATATCCCACGCTACCTATCAGACTTCGGCACATCAAAGCCCTTCAAATTCCAATTTTCAATAATCTCGTCAATTTTACGCCAAGCCAATGGTTTTCATTACGCAATGGTATTAACATTTTCTAGAACCTTCGATGCGAATGAACAGCGACACCAAATGAATTTCTGAGCGTTATAAGAATTGCACTGTCTCCTGGTAAGCCATCGAGCGTTTCGCCTTTCATATTCCACTTTCGTAACATTCTCAAAAAAACTTTCTTTTTCAATAATGCCATTTAAGAAAGTATCGAGGAGTGATTTGGTATAAGCGGTATTTTTGCAAATTTACAGTAGACCTATTTAAAGTTTAAAATTTAGAAAAACTATCATAACAAAAAAAAATCTGCTATTTGAACGGAGTAAACTTTATTGAAGTTCAATTAAAAACAACGAATTGTTCATGCTAATACCAAATAAAACGTACCTTTAATTAAAAATAAAAATGTCACGTATTAAGCGAAATGCCGCTTAAACCAAATAACACTTTACCCTTCGATATGTAAACAAAGGACCAATTCATAATTTCACTTTGTAACATAGCAAACCATTGTTGTTATACAGCTGTGACTTTAAAATACTTCAAGCTTCAACCATTTGTTTATTGTTACTGCAATCAGCCCAGGCAGACGAATCTACTCGTAGTATTATAAAATAGCTTGACTGACCTGACTTAAATTTTAAGTCATTAAAAAACTGTACCTACCACGTGAATTGAATTTTAGCGAAATAGCTTAGATTCAAACTGCTAAAGGCTACCATCACTCACGGACATCGACAATAACTGAGAAACAGCCGAAGATTTTCGGATTAAGAAGGATTGGCGAAGAAATAGATAGTGATATTTTTATTTGCCAATAAAGACACACGTAATAGATAATATACAGTTCCAGGGGTACAGCAAGGCCTCTACGCACGGCTCAAGACTTTTTTCAAATATGGTTAGAGCTTAGTGCTCATAAAACTGGTTGAGAGAAGCCGAGGATCGTGCTCAGTGGTGAACAATTGAAGAGGCCTATGTCCAGCAGTGGACTGCTATAGGCCGATGATGATGATGATGATGATGTTGATGCTCAGAAAACATCCAATGGAAAAACATGGTAAAACGAGATAATGACCTCATCTTGAACAATTTAATTCTAATTCTTTGCATTCTAAGTATTAGCGTAATCACTAATGGAACGAAGTGTTGGGAGCCCACTTAGGTATGTCCATCAGCCGGCATGTGCCTTCGACATAATACATCTAGGTCAGCGGGGTCATGTTATTATATTACAAATAGGTACTCGAGTAACCATTGAATATAAGTTGGGTTACGGCTCTACTGGTAGGCTTTTTCCGTTTAGAGTAACTGATCTTTACTGGTGGTAGGACCTCTTGTGAATCTCCACGGTTAGGTACCACCTCTCTACTTATTTCTGCCGCGAAGCAGTAATGCGTTTCGGTTTGAAGGCCGGGGCAGCCGTTCTAACTATACTGAGACCTTAGAACTTATATCTCAAGGTGGGTGGCGCATTTACGCTGTAAATATCTATGGGCTTCGGTAACCACTTAACACTAGGTGGGCTGTGAGCTCGTCCACCCATCTAAGCAATAAAAATAAAAATAGCATACCACTTGAAATTCGTCAAGGTCCATTTTACCATCTCAAAAGGTCTCTTCGTATATTTCGTAGGTACGTGATTATCTAACGGGTGTATTCCGGACGTGGCTCATTCTTTCGACCCGTGTTATCACTACTCACGCAGCCCACGTCACTCCGTATGTCATTGGAGTGACACAAGGATCCGGCGACAGATCGTCTTGGATAATACGGCCTTTGGAATTAACAATTTCTATCATTCGAATTCTGTAGATCTTTTTGGATGCCATGTCCATATTGAATAGACTGTTGGGGTACGTTTTAAGAATACAAGAAGAGATCAAGATAAACTAAACAGACATGGGAATTCGATGTATACATATACATTTAAAAAAAATGAATAGTAGGATTTCTTTATTGGCTCTGCATTAAGCAGTATCAAAGTAGAGTTTTCTGTTGTATTATAGTTGACGGAAACACACGTGAGACAATAAATTACCCCAAATATCTTATTAAAAAACTAGTAGGTCTAAGTATAATAACTTAATATAATATGAGAATTTCTTGTACTTGTAAAATTTGAACAAAACTTCTTATGACAAACAGATTTGTTTGATCTATGTATGTCTGGTTGTTTAATATCTTAAATATATTCAATGATTTTGAACGTTAATATGTATGTGTATCAGTCTTTTGTTCCCCTAATACAAAAAACTGTAGCTTAGGCCCATTTGATTATGTGCGGTTTGTCCCCAATTAATTATTTTTACAAAACGCTCTTTCTTGAATATTTTATCTTGAATACTAACAAAAGCCAGTATAAATTCAATTCTAAAGCTAAATCCAACATAACAAGGTATTTCAAAAATACTTCGATGCAATTAAATTCAAAAAGATTTACTTATACTTAATCGTTTATCGACACGCACTATTATTATGGGATTATTCTTGCAAAAGCCGGCTCTAAAACGAACCGCACTCCACGGTATTTCCTGAGCGCTATGATATTTCCTTCTTCAAGTAAGATTTGAAAGGTATTCTGAAAGGTAGACAGCGCTATAACACGCTATGCCATCGGGTGAACCGTCAGATAAGCAAGACAAAAAGTGTTTTAAAGAAAACGGTGGCCGTAATACTGAATATCTGATTCCAATTACCAAATCTACCGTTTATGTACGCCAAAATCTGAAAGGAATATCTACTTTGAATATTACTTTCTTGCTAGAAACTAATCAATTCACTCAAGACCTCTAAAATAAGAAATCAGCAACTTGAAATTTATTTTCTTGTGGATAATTTTTCTTGTAATACTAACTTCAAAGAGAACCATTTTTCAGGTAATTATTTCAAGATAACCCCATTTTATAACAAAAAACATTCTTGTTAAGTAACCGAGATGACTCAGAAATGTTATTCTGTTTAACATTCACCTTTTATTTTATAAAATTGTCGGTAAAAATTCATACTTGCATGTTCACGTAACGACATACACCATAAATTAAAACATCAAAATTCGCAACATCCATTAGCATGCCATTTACCGAAGCAAATAATTATGTATATAGAAATTCCTGATGAACTTAAAAAAACAATCCTCCAAGTACTATCCTAATTAAGATATTTATAAACAGCCTATTTAATACTTAGCAGATGTAGCAAAGCTGTCTGAGTATTATGTTAACTTGACTAAATTGGACCATTAGTAAATTAATATATAAATGTATACACCTTACTTTAATTTTTTTCAGCGAAAACAAGAAAAAATATTTAAAAACAAATAGTTGTTAAAAGATTTTTAAATTCAGTAAAAAGCCAGAAACAAAAACTAAAAAGGCGGTTGTATGGCTAACAACGAAAGCAAAACAAGAATCATTACTAATAATAAACAATCAAATTTCAAATCATTCGTTTCGTACCAAAATTGAAACCAATTCTACATTTTTTCTCGCACTACAAAGGTAATAAATTGAGATCATCGTTTGCCTAATATTGAACAATGAACCCTGTAATTTTTCAACACCAAAACCTACCGAGTACCCATTTGTATGACATAATTCAACGAGACAGAGCGATTAATTGGACACTGAAAACTAAAGTAGAAGATAAACTATCGCGGGCTGCTAAATGTGTCAGGCAACTTAATAATTCACAGGACGCAAGGCTATTAAGAGGTGTACCCGGTTAAGCCAAGCGTACGTGGGTTTTTGGTAGAATTATTTATAAGTACTTATGTTTTCATAGGGGATTGGACTCGTTAAAACAGAAATATGTCCCTCGTCTGTGGTTTTTTTTATGCCATGAATTCGAATGTGGTGGTCGAAAAGGTGTACTTTTTTTTAATTCCGTTCAATTATCACTTTAACAAACTAAAAGTGTAGTAATCTCAAATCTGAAGGAATATTAATTTGTAATTTCTTTTGGAACGAAGATGAAAGGTAGGTTTACGGTAATCAGCGGTTTGACTCTGCCCCTGGCATTGCTGAAGCCAATGGGCGACGATAACCACTCACCAGCGGTGGGCCGTATGCACGTCTGCCTACAATGGCAATGAAGAAAAAAATTACGTATGGTCACGTATTCTACGTTACGTGGGTTTATAGCGTCTCTGATATCCTAAAGCTTGCATTACATAACGGTACAAACTAAATAAGGGTACGTAAAGTAAATTTATTTAACAAAGATACATAATACATATCCGTACAACAAACAAAATAATGTAGCAATAAAATCAGGAAACGATCATTGGAGACTTAGGACACATTGTTAGACAAGTGGTATGCTTCCTTGTTTGGGGATCTATTGGTTTGTCCAGACTCAATATGTTATCTTTTTTATATTCTACCCACTTTTAATAACCTCGACTTGCAATGCTAGCTTTACCGTGTATATACCACTAATCACAACGGGCTATATATATGAACGAAATCCATATTATTGGACCCCCGACTGACCTATCGTATATTGATGAAACTATGCTAGAAACCCTCGCTTCCCACACTACCATTAGTGGATAGCAGGTGACGAGCAAATCGTATCATAATTAATAGAAAAATGTACTCTTATTTATATTTACTAAATAATAAATTTATTTACTACTAGCGACCCGCCCTCGCTTCGCTTCAGAAACATTAAATTTTATTATTGATTTAGTCTAAAAATGTGTCAAAAAAAATGGTCCAGCCGTTCCAGAGATTAGGCGGAACAAACAGACAGACAGACAGACAAAAATGTTATTTTGATGTATGTACCGTATATAATAATATATTCATATGCATGTAGTAAAAAGCAGTTATTTCAATATTAGAAACAGACACTCCAATTTTATTTATATGTATAGATGTACTGATGCGGGCAATAACCCTCTATTGTCTCGGGTCACATTAACACCAATTGAGCTATAGACTTATCTACATATCTAACAGTTAATAATACCGATAAGAATTCTAAATGCAGCAGATTTGATAATGTGTGAAATTAAATATTTTAAACTAATTTTCGTGCAGAGCAGATTGTCTGGCGACTCTCAACGTAGTTCCACGAATTCTGCTAATAGTAAAGTTTAATAACGCCGGTGAAATTTAAATTATAATAGTTTCAGTACGTTTCAGCACGCCCTTTTGTATAAAACTGTTCGTACCAAATGTGGTTATGTTGTAACATTTTGTGCTTATAATACATACCTTAAATACAAACCGGACATTTTGACTTTGCCCGCATAAATTAAGTATTCATTCCTTATTTAGTATCATAAATTTACTTAAATTATAAATTATTTTAATTCAATAAATACTAGATTAAGACCGAGCTTTGCTCGTTTTTTTTTTTTTTTGATAACGCCATCTTGTTGTGTCTTTAAAGCGGTTAGATGCCCTCAATTAAGAAAAATAGTATTATTATTCGCCAATAGATATCGGGACATCAAATATTACTATAAAAATGTACTGATTCAAATTCTTAAATGTATTGGATATCTAAAAAATATATTGAAATTGACGCCACTATTATAAAAAATATAATAAAAATAAAAACTCGTTTTGAGGTTAATTTTCTATATAAATAAGTGTCGGATTGTGAGATACTTCAAACTTTTCTGTTCTTAATGTTTAAGACTTTCCTAATATATTTTTATCCAATAGGATATAAAAAAACACACTTAATTCTTTAAATATCTATATTTTCTTCATCTTCATACACAAATAGTAAATCATCTAAAAATAGCAAAGGAGAGCATATACACGGTTTTAAATCTCGGTCAGGGTAAAACCACAATTCACACAATGTTTTTTAGTCGTAGTATGAAACGTTATTGATAAAAGTAAAATAAATCGAAGAAAAATCAAAACACATCTATTTTGTACGCAAGCACAACACCACAAGCAGCAAGCGAAGTGTCAGTCAGTCAGATTAAATTCAGTGTTGTCAGTATAAAGAAAAATAATTAAATGAAATTCATATATCAATAATTTTTTTAAATAACCGATAGGTGATTTANTTTTAGTCGTAGTATGAAACGTTATTGATAAAAGTAAAATAAATCGAAGAAAAATCAAAACACATCTATTTTGTACGCAAGCACAACACCACAAGCAGCAAGCGAAGTGTCAGTCAGTCAGATTAAATTCAGTGTTGTCAGTATAAAGAAAAATAATTAAATGAAATTCATATATCAATAATTTTTTTAAATAACCGATAGTTGATTTATATCTTAATCTTTTTTTTACGAGTACACATTATTTTTTATGTTTTTGTTTTAGTTGTACATATTTAAATAACAATACTAGTAAAGTTTTTTTTATTGCTTAGATGGGTGGACGAGCTCACAGCCACCCTGGTGTTGCTAAGTGGTTACTCGACCCCACATACATCTACAACGTAAATGCGCCACCCACCTTGAGATATAATTTCTAAGGTCTCAAGTATAGTTACAAGTTAAAGTCCAATGGGTATGTCCTCGATGTTATTTTATGTGCTTAAAATCCATTAAAATCGATTGATTAATGATAATACTTAAAATGATTTATTTATATGTTTTATTTATATACTCAAAATATTTACTTCATACGTAAAAGGTTTTGAAGCTGGCAATATTTTTCCCGCAAAAATAAAATACCTTGTTTTTTCAATAGAGTTACTTTTTTTAAACTACTTATTGTAAGCTATAGTGGCGCTCATTTGGAAGGAATTAAATGCATATTTATTTATGACAAAATTAATGCACTAAGTATTTTTTCTATAATCTATTGTCCGCTTTGGGCCTAAAATGGGCATTCCCCTTTTATGAAAATCGTTGGAGCCGTTTCCGAGATTCAGATTATATATATATACAAGAATTGCTCGTTTAAAGGTATAAGATAAGATAATAATAATAAGATCAGCTAAATTAAACTGCTTATGACCGCTACGTTATTTAATAATTTATTTTGATTTTACAACAAATGAGACCCAATAGACTTTCGCCATACCATATAAACCACACATATAGCGTACTTTAGCAGTACGTTAATACCAAAAATCTTCAACGAACAACCAAACAGTGGTCGTTATTAATTATATTAGAATATTCAACCTAGGCCTTAAAGCCTTAGTGGCCTTATTATTTTTCAATAATTGTAGACAGAACAAACGTGTCGGATTAAATGCTTTCCATTGGTTGGTGTCAATTAATTACCGGAGCTTATAAATAGCGTGAATGCTGCCATGTTGAGCCGTGTTGGTTAAAATTATATTGCATATCGACTTTCCTTCGCTTCAAGTCGAAACACAGGTCTATGGCATGCCGAAAATAAGTAGCAAAGTTTAATTGTAAGTGTAGAATAAGTATAGAAAGTAGCATAAGTAAGTAACATAGTTGCGGACTATGATTCGCCTTACAACCTTTTTCTGTAATGACTAAGATATTTCATTAATTTATAGTGTATCTAATTTACATGAGGAGATGCATGTAACTAGAAGATGTATGGAAATGGTAGTGTAAGTTAGAGGGGGAAGATGTCGGCCGAAGAAGGCATAGATGGAATGCGTGAATGACGATATGAGAGAGAGAGAGAGAGAGAGAGAGAGGAGTGTTGAAATGACGGCTGATAGAAAAGAATGGAATAGAAAAAATCGCTGTGTCAAACCCACCTAGTGGGATAAGGTTGAGATAATGAAGAAGCTAGTGTATCTAATTTAGTAAACCAACATTATTTATCATTTACGTTTTGCGTTCATTACTGCTGGGGTTGGTCTACTTTGGATGCTTCTAGAACGGTCCCTTACACAATACCGTGCAAACAGAACCTCGTACTAGCGCGTCGCTTACAAACTAATAACACAGAACACGCAAACACTTATCTAGCCACATAAAAACGTCAGATATTTTACAAAAAAAATTATATTGCAGCATTGGATATAAATTGTGGTTTTCAAAAGCTGAATAACAAGTTAATAGCAGTGTTATGGTGAAAACTTGGAAACTTTAATTTTCTTTTTTGCGACTAGTTCGTTTTAAAGTTGAAAAACTGTTGAACAATTTATTGCGCACGCGAATTCGCTGGAAACCTTTTAAACTAATAACTTACGTATGCGTAGAAGAGGAGTATAGAGGTCGCAGATGAAAAAATTGAACATACTTAAATATGCTTTTTTTTTATTGCTCAGGAGGATGGACGAGCTCACAGCCCACCTGGTGTTAAGTGGTTACTGGAGCCCATAGACATCTACAACGTAAATGCGCCACCCACCTTGAGATATAAGTTCTAAGGTCTCATGTATAATTACAACGGCTACCCCACCCTTCAAACCGAAACGCATTACTGCTTCACGGCAGGAATAGGCAGGGTGGTGGTACCTACCCGTGCGGACTCACAAGAGGTCCTAACCACCAGTAAGACTGAACTAAAATTGTGCACAGAGTTAGGTTAGACGGATTCATTTTTTTTTAAATCAATTACTTTTTTTGGGGAGATCTTATCCGAAAAATGGACACAATATAGTCAAATCAAATGAAAAAGATTATTTTTAAAGGGCCTTCTCGGGCGCTCTTAAATAGTTATAACTTTAATTCGGAATGCAGTTCCGGCATACATTTTTATTTGTACATATTATTATGTTTCAAAATAATATAGAATGACTTAAACTTATAATAAAGAGGTCTTCGCGGATCGCCTGACCCAAGATCTGTTAGTAATTGGTTGGCAGCGTACAAATTCAATCTTCATCTATTGACAATGTTTAATGCTAATCACAATATTGCGATATTAGCTTTGAAATTTTTGAACCATGGATATTCATCCTTCTGCCTCTAATCTGCAAATAACCTGATATACGCAACAACTTTTAACACGTAATTTCACGTAAAGATTGATCGTAACTTCCGAAAACATTTTCCTATTTGATTAGGGGGACGTTAAAACAGGCAATTCGTTAAGTAAATATGGAAGTTTTCATTCATTTCGCTTATAAACAGAACCGTACTCGTTCTTTGTTTATTTTATAAGCATAACGTGAACAATTTATTCCTTACACAAGATAAAACAATTCAGAAGGTTAATTATAACAAAATATAAAAAATGACCGCTAAGAAGTACGTGAGAAAAACCAAAAATTCGATTCAGTGCCTGAAATTGGAAGAGGGTTTTGTCCAGCAATGGACAAATGTGCTGTGTGTGATGTTGAAATTAATTAATTGATAATTGATAATTAATAAATATTTACTAACAATCACGCCACGTTAACTGGTCCCGTTATAAGTTCGTAAAGAACTTGTGTTACAGGTTACCAGATAACGGAAATAAATATAAGATTTTTGTCATACACATACATATATTTAATATACATCCATAACCCTGGAAAAGACATTTGTATTTATCATACAAATATCTTCCCTTGGCGGGATTCGAACCCGCGACCCCCTTGTGTAGTGACCATGTCACTTACCACTACACCAGACGGAAATAATAATAAAAACCTAAGAATATTTTTCAGTTTTACTTAAAGATATATCATTTGAATCTTTACGACAGGAAATGTTTGATTTATTTCGTCTTTAATTAAAGAGTTCCAAAATGAAACATTTCATGCCATCTGTAGTGCTCGCTTTGTATCTGTAACTACTACGAAAAGGGCTATAAATAAAGGAGTTTATTTGAACGAATTTATGATAAGGTTTATCTTCACATTATATAGCGAGAAGTCATGAAAATTAAAGGATTGTTTCAGTACATCATTAAAATTAAAGTAGGTACCTACTTAACAAATAGCTTACTTTCTATTCCGAATATTTCGCAGGCAGTTCAGCTTCGTATTGGCTCTAGCAGGAACAATGCGACTGGTTTAAAAATATTCAATTTTCTTTAAAAATACACTTTTTTACCAGAATTCGTTTTTCTTTCTCATTCAACCGCCCCAAGCTAAGATTTACTAAAAACTCATACGAGAATAATCAACGCAAAACGTGTTACTCAGAAACTGCACAATTTCCGCGAGCCTTTCTTTGTGATCCTATAAATATATTATAAGTAATGTGTTGTTTATTGAAACAAAACAAAAACAAGTTGTTACTTTACTAGTTAACTTACTTCAACACTTACAATTATTATGATTATTTTCGAGCCTGCAGAGAGAAACACCATTGAAAGCTATTGCTTCAATATTTAATCTTATCTTTAAATCTAAATTATTTATTCTTTAAGAAAACACGCTATCTTTTTGAATGTACAAAGCCAGAGAGAAGTTTTTTCAATTATAGAATGAACATAGCTGCTACCATAGATAATAAATACTACTATGATAGTCGTAGCTAATGCGCGGGAAATTTAAATATAATTAAGGGCGAGGAGAGCTTCATTTACATATATTTTTGGAAGGGAATTTATGTTTTACTGCGTCATAAAAAGACATAAATTTATAAATTTGCGTAATTGCTGGTGATATGTCGCATTTAAAGCCCGCACGAGTAGATACCACTATCCTAATATATACTTTAAAGTTAGCAGCGGCCTTTACGTTGTGTGATCTATGTGAGTTTTTTTTCAATTGCTTTAGATGAGTGAACTATCAGATTGACTGTTGACTATTTCTAGTAGCTAGATTTTTGTTAAAGATATTTTAAGACCTGGTAACTAAGACCTTTAAGTCATGTCTTATTGACCTTAGAACTTATATCTCAAGGCGGGTGGGGCATTTACGTTGGAGATGTCTATGGGCTCCAGTAACCACTTAACACCAGGTGAGTTGTGAGCTCGTTCACCCATCTAAGAAAAAAAAAAAAATTGAGTTAGGCAAGCCGCAAACCATGTTTCAAGCTTCAATTGAAAAACACCTTAAATATGGTATGCTCTTATTACTAATTCATCGCACTGAGGATGTTGATGTAGTTATTTCTAAAAGAAAATTCTAAAGCACAATGTTGTCCGGTTAAAATTTACCCGCTTCTTTCTTACAGAGCTCTCTTTTCATATTTATATTCACAACGTAAACACCAAAAATTTCTATTCCGTGAAAGGAAACGTCAGCAGCAGCCTTATGATTACAAAATAAAATACGAGGGCAGTACCTACACATCTGTCAACAAGAACTTTAGTAAAGAATTAGTACTTGAAAGAAAATACAAAACTAGTTTTACATATTTCCAGATCTTATTTAATAACCTATATTAAACCATTAGACTTGAAGCGGACAGTGGAGATCGTAGATAAAGCAATACGATTGCCACCGTTTCCTTCGAAAATGAGCTCAAAAACTCAACTGGTAACAAAGCTGTCTCCAAAAAAGTCTGTCAAATATTTATTATCGTTGATTGACTTTTGTTTAATACACATTTATCACGATACGTTTGAATAGAAAATAAATTTGATTATTAATTTCGTTGTACCGGATGTAAAAAAATCGAGTGTGCTGAGTGTGTGAGATCGGATTGATTTTTAAAGAGCGGTTATGCATGCGGGCTCCGTGCGCGAGACAAAGGTGTGTTACAAATAAAGCTGCTCGCTTTCTTCTGCACGTACTCTCTTACAATTCGGGAGTTGTTCATGCTGATGTATATACAAGACGAGACTTTTTATACGCAGGGACCAGTTAATAACCTTTAATACTTCTTAGAAAGAAAACTTTTTGAAAATCTGTTCCAAGGAGGTTAAATTTTTAAATTGACTTTCTTGTTTTTTTATACGTTTTTTATTTCGATTAACCGCTTCAAAATTAATACCCGAAAATGTCCTATTCACTTCTTTCAAAGGTACATCCCAAACAAGAAACTACATCCCATTCCGATACCAAAAAATAATCACAAAGAAAAAGTCGCATATTTCCATTCGCAATCAGATCGCTCCTTTACAAACGTGCCTGATGATTGGTACGTGTTCAGAATGACGGACCATGCGAAATGTATGGAGACACTTCTCATTCAGAGAGCTTCAGCTGTTCGCCCTCTTCATTGTTTTATTGAGCTGTTGTGATTTATTGTCAGAATTATATATGCAGAGTTGTTTTTTTACGACCCCTTTTCGTTCTTTCTGTAATTTGTGTTCTCCGACTCAGACATTTTTGCCCGTTTGAAGGGTAAGACGAAAGAAAATGATGATTAGATCGAATTTCTGAAGACAAACACAACTAATATGTTGCAATTTCCAGTTAGCCATTAGCCCCATCCTTGATTGTAGCCTTAATTTTCCAAAGTATTGTAAACGCTAAATACGGGTGTAGTCCTGGCTATAGAAACAGCCACACGTGTATTAAGCTTTAATGTTTCATGAAAAATTTCAATAATTTACAATACACACAGTTGATAATTTAGGTTGTTTAGTTAGGTAATTTTAGTTAGGTAAAATAGATAATTTAGGTGGTTTAGTTAGGTAATTTAGGATGAAAAAATAATAAATTTAAAGCCTATTCGTAATTCATTCGTTTTATTTATTCAATGAAACTCGTAAAATAAGATTTATAGTAATATTGATGATTAGAGCGCTCTTAAAAATTATTGTCATAGAAAAATGTATAGAAAAAATTGAAATATAAATGTTCACTTTACACGCGGTAAAACTTAGAAGTGTTCCTTTCCATCATTCAGATGTACATGTTTATCTATTTTTGTCTGTAGCTTGTCTAGGGTCATTTCCGTTTTGTTAAATTAAAAAACACAAAATGTAATTAATATTATAATATTTTGGGCTGATTCACACCACACTCTAACACAAATACTTAATAAGAAAGCGGAAAAATGCAGAAAGGAGATATCACCGCCCTGCTTGTTTCTGCCGTGAAGCAGTAATGCGTTTCAGTTTGAAGGGTGGGGCAGCCCTTGTAACTATACTTGAGACCTTAGAACTTATATCTCAAGGTGGGTGGCGCATTTACTTTGTAGATGTCTATGGGTTCCAGTGATCACTTAATACCAGGTGGTCTGTGAGCTCGTCCACACATCAAAGCAATAAAATAAAAAAAATAAAAAATCTACAGAAATAAAAAAAACCGGGCATGTCATGGCTATTTTATTGTTCAGTTGAATTAAACTGAAACATAGTCTTTTAAAATGACAATAAATCTTGATTAAATGAATTCTCATATCATTCGGGCACACGAAAAACCGGTGTATACCGTATCCGGTTCTCTAATATCCGTACGATATGATTAATGATGATCACGTCATCATATATCTAGTGATATGTACAAAACTAATGTACGCTGGCAAATGAACTGAACTTCCGCATCGAAAACAGTTTCCGTGCCCGTTGAACTCCACTGATGACTGAACGAAATTTAATACCTACGTGAATCATTGAATAATTCATTTATTACGACGAATATTTTATCGAGTGACTTTAATGAATTAACTGCTACTATCGTTACGACATTTTATATTAACTACTAGCTGATCCGGCAGACTTAGTAGTACCTCAATCAATAAATAAAAGACCTAAGCTTTTGTATAAAATAAACTCAAAATAAACAAAACGAATCCGTCCGACGGGGGACACATCAAAGGGAAAACAAAATTTTTATTTTTATTTAATTCCGAGCATTTTCATATTTATCTACCTTTCAAACCTTCTCTGGACTTCCACAAATAATTCAAGACCAAAATTAGCCAAATCGCTCCAGCCGTTCTCGAGTTTTAGCGAGACTAACGAACAGCAACGCATTTTTATATATATAGATAGATTTTAATATGATTGTACCTAATTAAAGCTTCTTCTTCTTCTTCGTCGCTTTCTTCATTGCTGAAGGTCGTGTCCTTGAAACTTGACCGTTACCTGTCTCGTGAGCTGTATCAATCTCGTCCGGTCCTCAGCTGCTCGAATGGCGGTTGCGACTGGCAACCCAGTTAGAGCGGTTACTTGATCACACCAACGGCTAGGTAATCGGCCGCGGGGTCTCTTTCCTTCTACTTTGCCTGTCACAATCACTTTGTCCAAGCTATCTGACCGTCGGCGGGCAATATGACCGAAGTAGCTGAGGATCCTCTGGTAACAGATTGTTGAGAGCCTGACTCGGATGCGAAGCTGATCCAGGATAGATTTATTTGTCCTCTTGGCCGTCCACGGAATTCGGAGCATTCGTCTCATTAAAGCTTAATCAGTTTTATTTATTTATTTTCCACTTATGTCCGCTATGAATAAAATTTAATATCGTGACGGTTTTCATGGTCACCCATTTATTATTTCGTGTAAATAAAGTAAGCACGGGATTAAGTTATAAACCTTTCTACATTTTAATTAACATTGCTTTTATGCTAACCATAGCGGCTGTAAAAAGTTGTAGATCTTACGAACGAATTAAATTAAATCAAATAAAATACAATAATGTCAGTTTTCGAATAATTTAAAACCTGATTGAATATTTAGTGAAACAATTTAATCATTACATTCTTAAATCGATAGAAAATTGAATAGTTGAACATAGATCGGCGAAATTGATTCTATCGAATAATATCTACCAAAGAACCCTTATCTATTACTGTAACATAAAATCTAGGTATTATTTTTTATCTTATGATGTGAAACATACAGCCCTAATCTATATATTAATACGTGAAGCAAAAACGTTGTATCCCTTTTTACGTTAATTGCGCGGACGGAGGAGTATGAAATTTTCCACACTTATAAAGAATATAGAGAAGAAGTGCACAATGCTAATTTTTTTTTAAATAATGCATAAAAGATACTTTAAATGAAAACATTACACACACTACATACCATGTATTTGACGCACACACGCATGCATACTATTTATTGTCAAACTTTTGTTCTTGACGTTTGTGGTCAAAATGAGAATAGATTAAAGCCTTAGTTTGTCTTTATTAATATTAATTTGTCTTAGTTTGTCTTTATTAATATTTTTTTATAGTGTAGCCTTGGCGAAATTTGTGATTATAGAAGTATAAAATACAATTATAATAGTGTACAAACTTATTTATTTAGTTATAGTCGAATTTCGACTACTGCGGGACCTCTAGTAATAATAATTCTCTGTACTGTCAACATGATTACATTTGAGATAGAGTTTCTAGGATGAAACTGCATTCCGAATATGAAAACGGTTCGAAAGCACATGCGAAGGCCTATTTACATAAAAACGCAATGTAAATTTATGTTAAAATAAACCTCCCTAGATTGTTACTTAAATAAATGAACGTATAAATGTGTTGTTGGAATTTTAGAATGCCTTACGAAGTCAGTGTATTACTAATTAGTTTTCGTGAAACGTACACAGGATTGCAGACAAGCGTGCCAATATTTATGGATGAATTAAATATTATTATCGAATGCAAGGAGAGCTATTGTTAAAAAAAAAGATGTGGTGTCGTGGGACACCAGGTAGGAACGAAGTTCCTTCGGCTAATGTAGAATCAACACAATTTGCAAAAAAATCGTGCTCTATTTTATGTAGGTTTTCTTGATTTTTCTCTTAAATTTTGCTGATTAGTTTTTATTTAAGTACAGGAAAGTATTTAGGAAATTCAGTTTTTTAGGAAATAATAAGTTACGGAAAATAAAATAAAATCGTAATTCAAATTATCAATTAAAATAACAAAATATGTCTCATTATTTTAGTTTGACAACATAATTACATAGAAATATTAATAATTACAAAATAGAGAGAGAAGGGATGAGAGAACGAAAAGAAAGAAGGAGAAAGAGAAAGGTATTATACATTACTCGCTTATGTATACGACTGTCGCGCATGCGCACGTCTCATTTAACGGTTTTATTCCACGGACTTTTTCTTACGGTTTTACTATCACATTTTTTTTCAGTTCGGTCGCGCAGCAAAATCCCTATCTCCGCCAAGCCTGCCGTAAGGAACTTCGTACCAAAAGGAGTCTGAATATAATTATTTTGTAAATAATTTGAATTCGACGATTTTTCTGCGTATAATTTCTTGTCGTGAACGTAAACCTTCATTATGTTATGAATTATTTAAACCACAAAAGTTACTTAAATGAACTTCGAACGGATTCATTTTTCGTATGAGAATTCTACAAAAAAAAATCATCAAAACTTACATTTTACCGTCGCATTTGTCTCTTAAATAAATACATTACCTGGCTCTGAGTCTTCTGGGACCACCGGAACATAGCAGCTGGATATTACCTTGGTTCTCTACTGTATTTCCGTAGACTACTAAAAGAGCAATAACTTATTTGCGATTTTAGAGACGGGATCACGGCTCACTTGATTTTACACGGCTCCTGTAGACCATAGATAATGTGAAAGTTCTCAATTCCATTGAAACAACGACTGTCACACTTAAGCATATGTTTGCATTAATTGTGTTAGCATTTAGAGTGAAATCAATGTATAAATATATGACACCTGTAATGTTCTGTGCTGATGTATAGCATGTTGGTACCCAATAAATAAAATAAAATAAATAAAATGATACTCGTGTGCATGTGAACATACTTTACCACCCTTACCAACGATGAACATAAACTTCATCGACATTGGGAGGTTAGGAGTTACGGTAGTTTTAAAGATTCTTATTTGTACCTCAACCTCTGAGAATGTATTTCCTAATCGTTGTCGTATACACTATAAATTGAATATTCATGAATTTAATACATACAGAATTGAACAGAACAAACGTTAATAATTATTCACAGCATACGTACAGAGAGTACTGTCTTAAGTTCAACCAAGATTATTAATTCGGTCTCATACCGCACTATGAAATGCAAAGTTCGCGAAAGTTCACACATGTCAGTGCTCGTCTGTGCACCCTAATGTGCTAAATAAATTTATGCTAGACACGTCACAGGCTGCAGGTGGGTAAGCTTGCATATTATGTAGATAAATGCATGAAATTATTTTAGACGTACCGGATTTCAGGGTTAAGTGACTCGACCGTATACTGTATGCTCATTTTTTTTTTTTTTTATAACAACTAAGAGGCAAACGAGCAAGACGGGTCACCTGATGGTAAGTGATTCACCGCCGCCCACGGTCACCAGCGTTTACGCCAGTGCGTTGCCTACCCTTCAGATAAGAATATGCTCTTTTCTTGAATAACCCAATGTCGCAGTTGTTGGGGAAGACCGCTGATGGCAACGAATTCCAGAGNCCGCCCACGGTCACCAGCGTTTACGCCAGTGCGTTGCCTACCCTTCAGATAAGAATATGCTCTTTTCTTGAATAACCCAATGTCGCAGTTGTTGGGGAAGACCGCTGATGGCAACGAATTCCAGAGATTTACTGTGCGTGGCAGAAAACTGTTTTTAAAACGCATTGTAGTGGAACGCCAACCATCCAGATGGTGCGGATGATAGTTCCATTTTGATTAATGCAGTTCAATTTCGACAAAAAAGCTGAGTTTTTTTATAATTTAAAAAGTTTTCTTGATTATTTTTCCGTGTCAAAAATTCTGTTATCAAAATATCAAAGAAACGACAGTATGAAGTTCACGCATACCCAACACTGCACCATCACTGCACTCTTAAAAAAGCTTAACTAATTTATTTATAATTCGTCAATGTCTTTTTTTTATTTATTTTTTACTAGCGACCCGCCCTCGCTTCGCTTCAGAAACTGTAATTTATTATTGATTTCTCCACTATTTAATGGATGTTATTATACATATAAACCTTCCTCTTCAAACACTCTATCCTTTAAAAAAAACCGCATCAAAATCCGTTGCGTAGTTTTAAAGATTTAAGCATACATAGGGACAGACAGATATAGGGACAGAGAAAGCGACTTTGTTTTATACTATGTAGTGATTAGTATTTACGTTTCTTCACATGTAAATAGTTAAACCACAAAACAGTTTTAACATAACATGACGATTCTCGACGAAAACAAATGAAATATCACTTTACAGTTCCATATTACCTCTACGTATGCTAGTTTACATTTAGATTCAATATTATGAATGTGTGATTAATTTATATATGGTTTTGATTGTGATATCTGCGACTGTTAACTACTCGTATATATATAGACTAAAGTATAGAGACTAAATCCTTTTTGTATATTCAAACGAATAAACAATAAACAAACATTAAAACAGTCGGATTACAGATCTAATTAAAGTGAACACTATATTATTATCCTTTATTTTAAATTTAGTCAGTACTCACTGATACAGTTCTGTTACAGGTTTCTAAGTTAGTTTTTATTTTTTATTGCTTAGATGTGTGGACGAGCTCACAGCCCACCTGGTGTTAAGTGGTTACGGGAGCCCGTACACATCTACAACGTAAATGCGCCACCCACCTTGAGATATAAGTTCTAAGGTCTCAGTATAGTTACAACGGCTGCCCCACCCTTCAAACTGAAACACATTACTGCTTCATGGCAGAAATAGGCGGGGCGGTGGTTCCTACCCGTGCGGACTCACAAGGGGTCCTACCACCAGTATTTAAAAATAACTTGGACAAAACTCACTTTCTAAATGTAAATAAAGATTTCTTGTACCGTAAAACAATTCGTATGATCCAACCCTCGTATTTTTATAGTAAATTGCGTCTATTTTTGTTCATTTTTCATTTCCATTAAAATTACTCCGAACAGCCCATATCTAAATATTTTTCTTTTCAGCAAAGAATTTAACTCTATACTGTATTCCGATGTTTGATTTTTATTTTGCCTTATGAAAAAAACGTATTTTATATTCATATATTTCTTATTTATTGTGTGTATTATGTGTAAAATAAGACCACGCTATATTTATAAACATTAACAAAAGCAAAACATTAACTGTCCCCTTCAGGCTCATAAGCTAGACCGTGCGAGAGAGAGATGGGCATACTTTTCATGATGCTCGTGCAGTGCGACGTCACGCCGCGCGCTTATTCACAAACACTACACCAGCGCAACGTGTGAATGTGTTGAACGCGAGCTACATAGCAGGCGTAGTGGGGTGTCAGGTTATTTTCGTTACAGAATTTCTTGATTCAGTCGCCGCGCTCAAGGCCCGCGATAGAAGCTATGCAATAGCTTAATAAATAGTATATTAATGACATTAGTAACAATATTTACCAGTTTTTTTATTGCACGTGGAAGCCATTCGTGAATGTGAATTATGTACGTATTTCCTTAGAATAATTGGTATTTGCTTACGAAATTTGAGCACTGGTTGTATTATCGCATCGCTTGATAGATTAAGTATACCGGACGTCTTATGTTTTAGACCACGACAACTTCTATATTAATTACTTTCTATAATAATAATACTAACTTAGTTTTCGTGTCATCATGAATGTAATGGAATTCAATCAATTCAATTTCACTCGCCTCTAATCATCCTCAAATTCAGCTTGAAATTTTATATAGTTGAAAATGTCGTGGGACACCGGATAGGAACGAAGTTCCTTATTATTAATGTATTAATTTAAAGTTATATTCGAGGTATAAAGAAAATAAAACTGGAGGTTTCGCAATAACCCACGGTCATTCGGTAGCGTGCGAACTTATTGTGGTACACTTCATTAACGGTTGTTTGCATAAGAGTTAGATAATTTATTGCGCAAACGAACGCTCTGAGATCGTGGTCAATGAATGATAAAAAAGTATGTTATTTTTTGTACTTTATTACAAAGTTAAGTCGTACACTGTGTGCATTACTAATAAAAATCTTACGTTACGGACGTTTTTTGTACGTTATTTTTTTTACGTTATTACAAAGTTAAGTCGTACACTGTGTGCATTACTAATAAAAATCTTACGTTACGGACGTTTTTTCCCGGTTAGGGTACGGAGGGGCCGCATCGTCCCATAAGGAAATTCGTTCCAAAAACATAATAATATGATAAACTTATTCGCAAACGCTTTAGTAAATTATAACGCGATAGTGACATCCCTTAGCTATTTTGATATTCTTACGTAAATTATTTGTTAACGCAACGTGAATTATGCGTCGTTTAAATGAAATAGCGTGGCAATAAAAATTATCGTGCTCGTAATTCTCACGAAAATTTTAAGTGTGCTGTGATTTGTTACAAAGGGTTAAAGACGATGGAATTAAATTATGATAACGTTCTATTTTAGTTTTTGAATGTTTTTAAACGTAAACGTAATGAATTAATTAGAATTTTAACACAATTATTTTATAAATAGTACAATATAATATTATTGTTCATTGAATATTTTCATCGGAACTCATTCATTCTTTTTCACTTTTTAATAGCATACTTTGTGGATAGCCCAGTGACTTAGTGCATTGATTAGCCCAGATTAGTGAGTTAATTAAAATCATTAATAAAATTTATTTATTTTACTTTAGTAAAGTAGTAAATATTTCATTGTTTTGAGTTCTCCGTCCACTTTTGTTATATGGTCACCGATATTTATATACACTATGTTTAGAGCACGTGTATTTAATACAACAGTTGAACCATCTTTAAAACTGGAACGTATCATTGCTTTGGGACAACAGCAACTAGTCCTGATTAGCAATAAATAAATTTAAACAAAGCCTCCTAAAGTATCAGAATCTTGACAAATCTTACTTTTTTTACGCTCGCATGAATAAAAAAGAGACAAATGAACTTGACCAACAAGGTATGAGGTAACTTTATCCGTCAAGTTACCTTATTTTACAACTTTCTGCAATAAATTAAATAAAAAATAAATAGGCCATGCCCATCCATGAACGTATTCACGATACGCGATTCCTACATTATAAATAAATACATTAAAATAACAAAATACTTATCGGAACACGACGAGCTTCGAATCTGTAACTTTAATAAAAAACCATGCAATTTTTTTTCTCTTTCTCAATAAAAACTCCACTATCTTAATTATTATTGGTTTTTTCCGGCCTTGTTACGCAATAAAATATTACATCACCAAAATCTGATTTGACTACGCAAAAGTCAACTTATAAACATTTTTCGCTCCTTACCTTTTAACCCTTCGTGCCCTCAATTCCTGGATAATAAATGGACCCGTCACCGTTGAAAAATACGTCATCACATCCCACTATTGTTATTCTATAGGGGTAAGTGTTCAAAATGAAAAAATCCCCAGTCTCCAGCTCGAGCACGTAGTGGTTGCTCAGATGTCGTTTGTCAAGCTTATTTTCAAGCATCTATCTCACTCCGCTACGGTATCAAATCGTCTTACTTTTAAAGAATATTGTTTGATTGTACCAGTATTTTTTACCGCTTTAGAGCCTTTGAATAATTGAAGTCGATTCTGTTAATGTATTCGCTTTAGTGATTTCTGTTTTGCCTTTTGTTTGTTTTAAGCTTAAATTATACATTATCGATTGAGGCACTACGAAGTCTGCCGGGTCAGCTAGTTTTATTATAAAATCGAACAGTCTAAAAGTAAATTTAAAAAATCTGGAATGACTATTGTTATTTTGCAACATCGGATTTTAATGTGCTCCAAAACAAAATACATTCAGTAGTTTCAGAGATGAATGCGAACATACAAACTGACGCATAAAAATCATTCTAGCGTTAACTGCTCCCTGAAGCCACAGTTCTGTCTCAGCATAGGAATCGGAGTCTTTTATTTTTTGGCGAAATTACTTGGATGAGCTCATGGTCCTCGTCTGTTGTAAATTTAATTACCCGTATATATTACCCTATAGACATCACAACAACGTGTCAGCCCAGTGGTTTGGAAACTATTGTATAATGGCGACAATATATTACATCCTGTCCGCGACTACGAAATTTTCTGCTCTACGCGAATAGCAATTCAGGCCGCGTTTTTTGCAGGCACATTGAAGCATTACATTTATGAATGTAACCGTTGATCGCCGTATGGAATATTCAGCGCCACGTGTTGCACGGTGAGCTTATCTTGCGAACGTTTGGGCCACGAGGGTCAGCGACGCTGAGACGCATGAGGATTTCGCACGTAAACGCTTCTCAAGCCACATAGTTGGCAGGCTTATCCAAATCAACAACGCGTATTGGAAGTGGGGTTGTGTGGCCTTTAGGCCGTGCGAACGCTTAGGCTTTTTCAATGCGCGAATAGAAATTTATGTATGTGTATGTAATGTATTTATCAAGATTATAGCCTTTTAAAATATTTTAAAAACTAGACGGTAAAAGTCAGTTATTTTTATCTTCTGTGCAAATTATCGCATTTTATGATGAAAATCTCAAGTTGATAAAAATTACAGATTCGCTTATTTTGGCTTGGCCTGAATTTGGTGGGCCGTATGGTATGAAATATCAAAAAAAAAAAAAACGAATG